>CM051030.1:16613200-16710700 GCA_027627225.1 Congeria kusceri | reverse complement strand
AATGGTTTCCGCTCAATAACTTGAGAACGCATCAAGATATTTTAATGAAACGTTATACATAGATATCTTATATTTAGACCTCTCTTGTGATTGTATATGTGGTAGGTGGGGTCAAGGTCAAGGTCACCGTTACTAAAAAATAGAAAAAAACGTCTTTCGCTCAATAACTTGACAAGCATTGAGATATTTTAATGAAACTTCATACATAGATACCTTATATTGAGAACTTGCTTGGGATTGCATATGGGGTGGGTGGGGTCAAGGTCACCATTGCTAAAAATAGAAAAACGGTTTCCGCTCAACAACTTGAGAACGCATAGAGATATTTTAATGAAACTTCATACATAGATACCTTATATTAAGACCTCTCTTGAGATTTCATATGGGGTGGGTGGGGTCAAGGTCAAGGTCACCATTACTAAAAATAGAAAAACGGTTTCCGCTCAATAACTTGAGAACGCATCGAGATATTTTAATGAAATTTCATACATAGATACCATATATCGAGACCTCGCTTGGGATTGCATATTAAAGAAATTTCTTAACAATTGCACATATTCACAACTTGGCTGCAAGTCGGGGGGCATACATGTTTTTTTCAAAAATCTCTTGTTGATCTTGATACTGCAGTTAATGCTTTGTGAACACTGGGCCAGTGCTGGAAATCGCTGGACCATTAGTGTTTGATTTCGATGCCACGAGTTAAAATCACAGAGAACCCAACGTATGCTGCATTGTTTCACAGCAGTCGATAGTTTCAAATTTTCGCTGTATTATCGTTTTGTAATATCATCAATATTCCACATCAATTAGTTTGGACACTTTGGCATTGTTTTTTTCATAAAAAATATTTCCTAAATATGCCATTCTGAAACATAAGTTGATACAGATATGAATATCATGTATTTCATTCTAGTGTAACAAAGCCTCCGCTGTGTGAAAATGTGAAACACCTTAATGGGCGTTAACTAGAACATGTGTCTAAAAACAGATCTAAATGAGGAAACAGTAGTCCCGTAGCGCAACGCTTTGACCTCGACCTAAATCGATTAGTCAGAGAACAATACAGCTATTGGGGATTATGGGATATTGAAAATTAAACTTCATGTTTATAACTTGAATTTAATACGTGTCCATTGCTGACTTCACATTTGCGTGACATTTGTTTTGGGCACATGCCAAAATATAATGGTAAATAACAAAAAATGTAAATACTGTGTTGCTTTCTTAGAGAAGGAAGTATAAATACTGTGTTGCTTTCTTAGAGAAGGAAATATAATATCTGCTTCAGCGTGTACATAAAACATTTCGAATTCTCGCGATCATATTAAAGTATCTTATTACATAATACACAGTTTATAAACTTATTTCAAAGTTTTAAAAGTCATATCTGAATTATTCAAAGAATCTAAGCCTTAACTTAATACGAAGCATAACAATGTTAGTTTAAACCTATTTATTGTAGCTCGATTGCATCGGAAGCCTAAGGCTTATAGAGACACTATCGAGTCCGTTTTCTGGGTAGAACCAGTACTTGGTGTCTTTGGGGGAGATCTTGAGAACGCTCCCAGAGTGGGTATCGAACCCGGGACCTACCGATCGCTAGGCGGACATCATGCCCACTACGCCACCGCGACCTTCATAACGATGTTAAAAATTAAGAAGTCAGAGAATAACAAGAAGGAAATCATTATACGTTCGATGGCAAACAATAACTGATTTGAAATTACCTGAAAATGAAATAAGTAATAATGCACATCCAGTCTGGGACTCTAACCTAGGTATACAGGTATTTTGTTTACATTCATACCGGATGAATATTTATTAGAAGTCGAAACGCATTGTACTATGGCTCAGAATAGTTTAGCGCTGACCCATCGATGAAGTTTGTTCTTATTTTTAATTTATATATTATTTTTCGTAAAAAGGAAAATTGTACCAAATATTTGATCCTCAAACATGAATAGACAAATACATGACGTCAAAAATGGCAGAATTTCAAACGTGGACGTCTACTCACATAAACGTTTTGGAAAACTGCATTGCTGAAACGTTTTCTAACTGTGACAAAGTTCCCGCTGTGTGAACATGTGAAACGGGTCCCGCAATCGTTCGGCGTGTCAAATTCCCGCCTGTCGGGAATCGCTTTTAGTCTTAAGTTCCGTAAATGCCCACCGCTCCCCCCACCCATCGGGGAAAATATTGATAGTTGCATTACGAGCGGTCTACCTGAACCACGTGTGTAAACCCGTTTACGTTAAACTTGTCGGTACCCACCCAGTTGTACGTTTATTCCGTATTTTACGGCTTATTTCCGTGCCTTAGCTAGTGGTGGAGCCTTGAGGTGCCGGAATGTGACCATCTTAAACATCTTAAATACATCGACATGCGGGGCAAATTTTGAAGCAAGCTGTCAAATTCGGATATTTACTCATGAAATCGTACTCGTTATTCTTATTAGGTCTTCTGGTTTCCTTCTGGTAGTACCCGGATGAAATCCACCTGTTTATAGGTCGCGGTGGCGTAGTATATATGGTGTCCGCCTTGCGATCTGGAAGTCACGGATTCGAACCCCACTCTGGGAGCGTACTCAAGATCTCACCCAAAGACACCAAGTACTGGTTCTACCCAGGAAACGGACCCGAGAGTGTCTCAATAAGCCTTAGGCTTTCGATTCAATCGAGCTAAAATAAATAGGTTTAAACTAAACTAAATCCACAATCCGGCATGGGTGACACAACATGTATCGCCTAGGAGTGAAGCGAGTGTGTCACCAACCGCGCTTATCGGACAGCCTGTATTAGGAGACTCCTGCTTACTTGGGGTTATTTAGAGGCCTGCTATCCACCATTCGCATTGGTGGCGGATCCGTGGTCTAGTGGTAACGCACTGGCTTCACATCCCAGGGGTCGCAGGTTCCAGCCCCCGCTACACCCTAACCAACTAACTCGTCTTTCGCACGAGGCGTTAAACCGAGGTGCAGTGTACTAGGTGCTTCACACCGGGCACTAAAAGACCCAGGGTCATCTCCTGTATTTTGCAATATCCCCCGTAACCCAACTAACAAGTCTTCTGGGGGCGATGGCCATATGGGAGAGAATCCCGGTGCACTCGATAAAAATGTACTTCACACACACACATTCGCATTGTATTATTAGGGTAGACGTTAAAGGGACCTGTTTACAGATTGGTAAATTGACAATTTTCAAAAAAGATTTGCCATATATTCCAAAAAGAAATTATACAGTATATACAAAACAAGCGAAATAACACTTGTAATTAAGAAATATATCGGAAATATCGTTTGTTCACGGATGGTCATCAATCGAAATGTATAACATAATTAAAATTATAAAGCGTTTGTAACGCTTTTCATCGGTATTTTGGGAAACACGTGTTACAAATACACAGCTACATCTATATGTCCGAATGGCCGGGCGGTTAGCGCTTGAGACTCTCAAAGGTCCGCATGGCCGGGCGGTTAGCGCTTGAGACTCTCAAAGGTCCGAATGGCCGGGCGGTTAGCGCTTGAGACACTCAAAGGTCCGAATGGCCGGGCGGTTAGTGCTTGAGACTCTCAAAGGTCCCTGCTCAGAGTCCCGGCGAAGGGAAAAAATTTAACTTTTACTTTGTTTCTTTATATAATATTTGTTTTAGATTATTCCAGATGCCGTAGGTTTTGCAGTAAAGACATTTTATGACTTTTTTTTTCAAAACATACGCAAAAACTGTGAACAAGTCCTTTTAACATTGGAATCTGTATAACGCACCTGAATAGTCGGACGGTTACCACAGAATGTGAATGCAGCCCTTTATCTGATAAAGTCGATAAACATACACAAAAGTTATACCCGATAAAGCAATTTTGCCGTTTCAAACTTCCTATTTCTTCATACCACAAAGCGCAGACTTGAATTGAAGTAAAATGATCCCGTTTTGTGTACTTTTAGTCGTCTAGCTAATACGGCATAGCAACTCGACCGCCAATGTGAATGTTTACCCGAATCACGTGACTGCGCCGAACAATCGCTGCGAGCACGGCTTCACATTTTCACAACGCAAATCGCTTAATCGTGAAATCTGACTACCACAAAATAGAAAAGCCAACTTCAAACGTTCTAGTCCGCCGCGTATATAAGGTGGAGCTTTAATTAAGGTGTACAGAAAACTTTTAAACACACACATCAAGACCAAGGAGCTAAATTTAAGATAAAAATTTAAATTATTATTTTTTGTTCTAAATATTCTCAACAAGATGAACGTGTTGTTAATTACGTTACCAATATGGCTGGGTTTAAATCTCGGCTCCTGTGCGGGCGCGGAAGACGGTCACGTGACGGACCCTTTCCACGAAATCCTAGCTCACATGAACGTGTCCGCGCACACGGACATCACAACGGCGCATCTCGATGAAATCACGGCGGACTTCGTGAACAGGTTCCACTGCACCGAGAACGCATCGGCCGTCGAAGCCTGCGAGTCGCATTATGTGAGTACCGATGTTTTATCACTTGGATGGTCAATACAAGCAGTATCAACATTATCATTACTTTTTTTTCTTCATAATCATTGTCATCTTCATGATCATCATCGTCTTCATCACCAGTATGATCATCATCATCTTCTTCTTCATCGTCATCATCATCACCATCACCGTCATCACCACCACCACCATCATCATCATCGTCATCATCATCATCACCATCATCATCATTATCATCATCTTTATAACAATACCCAGCATTATCATCATTATCATCTTTATCATCATAATTATCATCATCATCTTTATTACCATTCCCATCATCATCATCGTCGTCATCATCATCGTCATCATCATCATCATTACATCATCATCATTATCGTTATCATTTTTATTACAATTATCATCATCATCATCATCGTCATCATCATCGTCATTATAATCATCACCTAACTTTTCATCATCACTTTTATTTTCTTGTTCAGCCACCACCACTATCATCATCATTGTCTTTGTCATGACAACATTATCATATGCTCGTCAACATGACCGTTGTCATCATCATAATCATCATCATCACCAACACCACCACCGTCATCATTATTCTTATCATCAACATCATCGTCGTCGTATTCTTGATCAATAATCATCATTATTTTTATCATTTTATTTTTATTTTATCAGCCACCATCACAAATATCATCAATGCTATCATTGTCATCATCATCATCATCATCATCGTCGTCATCCTCATCATCATCATCATCATCATCACCACCATTGCAGTTACCATCATCATATTAACACTTTATCGTCATCATATTTACAATTATATAGAATTATTACCATCATCCGTATCACATCAAGTCAAGCCATTCATCTATAACTTGTAAATAAAAGTGTTTCTTTAATTTATTTATATAACTCATAAAACTCATTCAGAATTCATTAACTGTTGTGTAGATGTTATAGATAGCTTTAATATTAGATAAATAACATAATTTTGTCGCGGTTACTAAGGAAGAAAATATATTATATAATGTTTATTAAAAGTAAAATTTGTGGAGCATACTGCTTAAAAACAGCGATAATGTACAGCAAACGTTTTCCGCAAATACTTGGTACAATATTAATTTTATTCGTGGGGCAGTACTAACAAAGCATCTTAAGAATTTCCCAAATCGTTTCACTTAAATGTAATGGTTTAATATATTACTACTGTTCAGTCAATAAATACATGACTGAGGCGCGTCGTGGGAAAACCGATCTTAATGCATGTGCGTAAAGTATCGTCCCGGATTAGCCTGTGCGGACTGCACTTCCACTTTTATGGTATTTTCTGGTTCAAGGAAGTCTCTTCTAAACATATATCCACTGTAGGCGGAAAGTGCCGTCCTGGATTAGCCTGTGCGGACTGCACAGGCTAATCCGGGACGACACTTTACGCACATGCATTAAGACTGGTTTTCCCACGACGCGCCTCATGTGTATATTTTTGACATTCTTCAATCCACGTTTTAGTCCAGGGGCCATATCCACAAAGCTCCGACGGGAAATCTTAACTTAAGTCATATTTAAGGGTACTTGATTTCAAATATATTTTTCCTTGTGAGAATCAATATTTTATATATGAAATATGGTCAAATAAGAAGCGCCTGTTATTCTTTACCAGTTTAAAACAATTGAAGATAAAATAAATTGTATATAAACCAGCCACAAACTTAAGGAAGGATATGATTTTATGGGACCCATACACTTTCAATGTTATGGTAAATTTATGGATGCAATAAAACTGACAATCATTTTTAGCCACAAACTGTTCAATTATTTTACTCAATATTTTGCTCCGGGTCTGGCAGGGATGTATTCTGTTGTAGTTTAATGTTTCTGCGCTTAGCGTTGAAGGTATTTACAAGAAAATAGAAATACTGGGTGGAGAATTGGCCTTTGAAATAAGGACATGCAAAATCACCATTATGTTTGAAAAAAAATATTTAAAATTCAAGTCCCTTTAAAAACTTGTTTTCAGGAAGCAGGGAGTTTAAAACAACGACTGCAGATGTTAACACATTAAATGCAAAAGACAATTACTTCAATGCATCAGTTTATAGCCACAATATTTGTTTTTTATCCCAAAACTAAATATTGCACCATATTATTGATATATAATGACACTTAAGCCATATTATTGACAGACTCTCAATAAAATAACTGCGATTTCTGATTTTTTTCCCATATATTGCACCAATCTTCAATATAGCCCACACACGTCGATAAAGTGGTAAATTGCATGCATTGAACATACAATTGACCATTTTAGTGAACGTGTATGGGCCCCTTGAAGAAATTTACTTACGTTTTCATTAAGGAGCTGTGTGGAAATGGGCCCTGATGTCATTTTAAAAAATGTAACTTGAGTGTTGCACTGTTTCTTTAGGGAATGAAACACCGAAGAAATTTCCAGATTTAAGGACCAAGTGACAGAGATTAACTTTACCTTAAGATGCTTTGTGAACACCGCCCCAGAATATCAGAACAAAACAGAACAGAACAGAAAGTTTATTCACATAAACCAAAATGGTTTCTTAGCTTACAATATACATGTATATATACAATTTATAATTAGGATATTTAAGAAAACGATCTTGGTTAATTTAGCAATTATTTTCAAGATTACTAGAAAGAAGAAAAATATATGCATGGATAGATAAGTACATACAAAGACACACCCACATACAAATTCCACCTAGTTATTCACTTTCATGTACCAAAGGAAGAATAATGTATTAACATTTTTGAATTTTTGTTCACACTTGTACCACAAACATAAATACATAATGTATAGTTTCATATCATAGTTCAGTGGCTGCTGGATTAGGATAATCAAGTGAGGATTAAATACACATTTAAATTGAATAAAAATATGACTGTTTTCAAAGTTTGCGAGCTATATACGTATATGCAGGGAAGGAGAAATGAACAATCTGTACATATACACTCACAAACACAGACATTTGTACATACAATCAGGTACACATATATACCAAATGATAAAAGTTATTTGAACATGCTATAGCTTATACAGACATATTTACACAATTATTGGTGTCACTACCTTACAGTGTTATTTGTATAAGAGTCATTTTCGAAAAGTGGTACCACATTGCGCGTGAGTGTTACACGGGGGTTTAACGTGGTACCACATTGCGCGTGAGTGTTACACGGGGGTTTAACGTGGTACCACATTGCGCGTGAGTGTTACACGGGGGTTTAACGTGGTACCACATTGCGTGTGAGTGTTACACGGGGGTTTAACTACCTTATATTCGAGAGGATTATTAAACAACGTATTGCTTGACATGGCTGTAGGGGAATTAATTAGTAATTAATTAGAATAAGCGAGGATACATTGTTGCGTTATACCATAGTCTGCTTACGCTTGAGAGCTTCGTTGATGTACTTGCTTAACTTTATTATTTCTTGATTGTTTTCGCTTTTTAGGAGCAATGCCAGTTTGAACATACTAGGTCTTGCCCTATAGTATCGCTTGATGTATTTTAATCTCAGATCGTTATATATTGGACAAATGAGAATAAAATGATATTCATCCTCTACATCTAAAAGAATTGCAAATTTGGCAGAATCTTAAGTTTCTGGCTATGTGATGTCGAGCGTATCTACCTGTTTGTATTCTTAAATTGTGGGACGATATTCTAATTTTGCTTAGAGCTATACGTAGGCTTCTGGACACAATTACATTTAGGTATGGTTCTAAGCATATAGAATCTTTAATGTTTCTGTACAGGGTTAAAACTCTGTTATTTTCCAAATGTGACCTCCAATCTTGTAAATATTCATCTATGAGTCTCTGTTTAAACATATGAATGAAAATGTTTACGTTTATATTATTAAGATTTTCCCAAACGTCACCAAAGCCATGCTTTTCTAAAAGAGTTTTAACATCGGAAACCCTTTTTTTTTGCCTTTCGAGACATCTTGAATTACCGTTTCGCAAATACCGTTCGTAATAATAATATTATTTGTGTTTAAAATTTTAAAAAGATACTTTATTATTCTAGTAAATCTGTTAATATACAAAGGGTGTCGGCCGAGTTCTGAATAAACAGCGATATTATTGGTAAATTGTCTAACACCCAGCATATGCTTTCCAAATCCGACATGCAATTTTACTAAGGTGGTTGATTTTGAAATACCCCAAACTTCGCATCCGTATGTTAATATTGGACTTACAAATGAGTCGAAGAGTTGTAATGCAACTTTAGGTAATGTTTCGTATTTTCTGAGGTTCGATAATAGAACATTCATAACTTTTAGCCCTTTGCCGTATAGGACTTGTGTATTATGTTCGAAGCTACCGGTGTAATTAAACGTGACTCCGAGATTATTGAAGTCGTTGACGCTCTCCATTATTTCGTTTCCGTAATACCATTTTTTGCTATTTTTTAACCTGCCTCTTTTTCTAAATACAGTTATCTTTGATTTGGTAACATTTACATCAAGGCCCCAATTCTGACAATACTCATGTAAACTGTTCAATAATGTATGGAGGTTATGAGGGATTTCCGCTAGAATGACCATATCGTCAGCGAAAATTAAGCATATATCGTTGATATTAAGACCACTTTCGACGTTTTGCTGCAGAACAAGTTCTAGATCTTCCACGAACAGGGAACACATGATAGGTGACATGACCTCGCCCTGGCGCAACCCAACCGCCAGTTCGAAGAAGTCAGATCCGACGTTGTGTAGCTTAAACCAGAGGGCATTTCTATTTATGGTATCAAAGCAAGATTTTAGAATATCAACAATTACTTTTTAAACTATCAAAATGAACGCTTGCAAAGATTTCGTACATGTTTCAAGATATTTATTGCAAACCGTTTGCTTCGCGACAAAAATAGTAGGCAAACTATTACATTAAAGCCGTCATTGACCTAAATAAGTAAGTAAGTAATTAAATATTGATTAGCGTGACATATGCATTTGACAAAGTGTGATATACATTTTATGACAATAACATAGGGTATATGCTAGCATCCGGCCCTGTGGGCCTATAAGTCACCGTGTATATTAAATCTAAATAAAGATCAATGTAAACTGGTATATGTAAATTCAAAGAGATTCATTCAACAAAATTAATATATATCTATAGCATGTAAATTGGGATGGGAAATTTGGTTGAATTGAGAACATTGGTACAATGGCGAATAACAGCTTGTATGAAACGAGATATAAATGGAATCTTTGCATAAATGGTGCTCGTAAAATACAATGAATTTTTATTAACTTTTGCTATTAAACACAATTAATAAATAGCATGCATATTGCAAAAATTGTCAACGATAATTATTAAACTGCTTGAACCTATTACACATACCAAGATAAGGGTGTCTGAATCCGATGTTCATTGTACCATAACGCTTGTTTATGTTTCAAGATTTAGTACACATGTACATACTGAAATATTCAGCTTTGCGTGAATGTCGTGCATTTAAATACACATTTATATCTGTCGATGTGGTAGTGATGCTTATTGTTTAAAATAATATTTATTTTACCTTAAACGTTCACGTTTATTTGTTGTTTTCTATGGTTTTATTTTTTATTTCATTTGTCGGGGGGATAGGAGTTTGATCCCTACATGGGGAGCGTTCGAATGGTCTTTTTCAAAAGACACCAAGCACTGGTTCTACCAAGGAAATGGACTCATCAGTGTCTCAATATGCACCTGGCTTTCGACACAATCGAGCTTAAGTAAATTAATTTAATCTAAACTAAAACTTCAACGCCCATAAATATCTGTGAACATTTGGTTAAAGTATACATTGTGGCAAGGAACATTTTTGAGGATTTTATTTTATTTTTTTTTTGGTAAATAAATTCATTTATTAAACAATTTTGATAGACAAGTTCTTTTATATTAAACTTTCAAGTATTTAGTTTTTGAAAAAATGTCCACTGGTAGTAATGGCGTCATGATTGCATTTGTAATAAATGGACCCAGTTGCTTTTATAAAAAAATTCTTTTAATGTAAATTTTATGATGTTCTTACTTTCGTTTTCGGTGTATTAATAAACATTCACAAATAATCGAGTCACATGACACTACTGCTATAATTATTTATGAATATATTTGATTCTGTTTGATAATTACAGTGTACACAATATTTAATATATATTATTATCTGTCGAGACACTTCTCATTTTGAAATGTAAATCAACCCTACTGATGCGCGAAAAGCTACGCAGAAAAAAAACTACCTGAATAGTCTTTAAAAGGTATTTCGAAACGGATGTAATGATTCATCTTTGCAAAACGATTGTATTGCGTAATGACATGAAAAAATGTATTTATAGTTAAAGTACAATTTATCTGATGTAAATATTAAGGATGTTTTCGTTCCAGATGAGTCACTTTTTTTGCTCTTGCAAATCTTAATTTGCTCTTACATCGTTGCAAAACATGAAATTTATCGCTTTTCGACATGTCATTTCATGTCAATAGCGTTTCGCATATAAGAAACTCTCATTTTGTGTGAACTGTTATTCTCTTACAGAAGTTGCCATTAATATTCCAAACCTGTTACGAATTCGACTGCTATATTGTTGGGATGTTGCACCTACTCATTTAAGACTAGTGTAGTGGGAATTTATGGTAAAAGAGCCGATGGAATGTTAGGAATTATTCATTCGGGACTACTACTGGCGGGAAATTTTCACAACATGTGTTTCTGTGATTGGATATTCGGGAATGTCAAAAATTGGGTTAAACAGCTACGCCGAAAAAAAAAAATTAAATAATTGTTTCAAGAACACTGTATTACTTTTGCATCGTTTATTAGTGTTGCGTAGCCTATAATAACTTTTACCTCAACTTCTATACATCTGTATCCCGGTATGCATTTCAGTTTTTGACTAACCCTTAGAAAACTGTTAAGGGATTAAAACTCGCCTAGAATATGTTCTTCGGCATTGGTTCATCCATTTTAAGTCGAAGTATACGATATTTAATAGTGTTATTTTCCCTTGGGGGGGGGGGGGGGGGGCGGTGGATATATACGGATATACGGGACTTTAGACTGAAAGCGATTTTCGACAAGCAGGAATTTGACACGCCAAATCCGGGTGCCGGGCAAATATAGACTTTGGTCGGATTTTAGATCCCGGACCATTTGATACACCTAAAGCATCTCCCACTGAAGGGATTTAGACAAATATGCTTGACTCTAGGGTGGGGAATTAGACCCAACAAAACTAAAATTAGTAAAACTCCTCTGGGTCAGACCGCCGCTCAAAATATTGATCGATGCATAAGGTCTGACGTGTCCTGTACCAATTCACACTTCGAACCCACACGTATGTACGTAAATAAAATAAGCATTGCTCTTTTAACTAATATCAATAACTTTATGTTAAATATTGATTTCATTATAAATTGCCTTAATGGTTCTTTCTTGCATTGCTTTATACCATGTGTGGTCCAGAGTGCATTTCTATTCTATTGTTGCTTTTACATTTTCCATTGATGGTCGATGAAAAGACCGACAAAATGGGCAAACAAAACGTCGAATTTGAGATTGTTAAATACAATACACGTAATTAATTAAAATTGCACGTATATGCGCTATCTGATTTCCAAAGGTAACGACGTGTTTGTTGTTTTCAACTTTAAGCTTTATGCTTTGCAAAAAAGGTTAAGCTATATCAATTAATGTCTTTCTTATCCTATCTGGTTTCGTACTGTCACTTATGTGTTGTTGTTTTTTCCAACTGATATTACGCACTAGCGGATCCAGGGGGGGGGGCCTAAAACGCCCGGACCATGCATATAAGATAGGTAGGTAGTTAGGTAGTTAGGTAGGCAGGCAGGCAGGCAGGCGCAGGCAGGCGCGGGCAGGCAGGCAGGTATTTTATTTCAGACTTGTACATGGTACATCGTCTACAACACATGAAACCATATATAATGTGTCAACGTGAATTGCATGGCTTAACACAATTTTAGACAAGCATTTATGAATAAATAATACATTATACAGTATTTAGATATTACATATTATGATAACTGCACAATTTAGTACAACTTATAATTATAATTGCTTACTGACTGACATACATAGGCAGTGGAAGTGAGCAGTTATACACTATTATTATGGAAGGCAGAACGTATACTTAACGCTTCTTTTATAAATAAGGAAAGATTGATAAGTTAAGTTTTATTAACACTTTTTAACAATTGAATATATTTAAAAACCGATGGGCGTACATGGTATTTTGATTTAATATACTTTTTTCTTAGATCAGAAAAGCATGGACAAATACAAATAAAATGGAATTCGTGTTCGATATCAGGACTATTGTTGTTTAAACAATATAGACAATACCTTTCATTTCTAAGTGTGTTATTTCTATTGTACCTACCAGTCTGGATCCTTAAAGGATGTGCAGACATTCTCAAGTGAACTAAACCATTCTTGTTTAAATGTGTCTATTGTTCTATTTTTAAAGGTATATAAACATGATTTAACATCTATGGAGTGTACATTATCAAATACAAAAGTAAATCCGTATTCATTTAACATTTTCTTGACCTGGTATACCCAATTACGATGACCATCGTCACAATCAGCTACAGCGGTGTTGCATGTATTGGGCGGGACATTTAACAATCGTTTGCAAAACTTCAAATGTATTCTTTCAATTTCTTTACATCTAGTGTAACCCCAAACTTCCGACCCATAGCTTAAAATATATCCGACAAATGCGTCAAACAATTGGCATAATAATTAACGCTTTAAGTCATAAATTTTACATTTGTTAAGCAATACATGCATGGTCTTAAGAGCCTTTCCGACCAGATGCTCTTGGTTTAAGTTAACACTAACCGGTATATTTAAACACATGTCCAAAGTAATTAAAATTATTTACCAGGGGCGTACCTGGCCGTGTTTTGAGTATACGCACAGGTATAAAATACGGGTCGTTATTTTTGTGTCGCCTCAACTGTCAGAAAATATATATGTGGAGAAATGCATGTATTTACATTTATTGCTTTACACAAAATAAAAGTGTCCACTTGAATTTACTGACTGCACAATAAAATATAAAACCTTCCGATGTAAGCACGTATTGTACCCTAGTAAACTTCACATATTTCCGTATATTTAGATAAGTATCATTTTTGGCAGAATAAGGCTAAGCTAGCAACTACGTCTTCTCGTGCATTTGGCGTTGTTTCAACAATTCTGAAATGTTAATATGTACTTGCACAGTACATTAAAACAATAAGATCGCATCGCCAAAGCCAACGGCTCCATTTGGCGGTAGCAGAAGCGTGTCTGGAAGAATCGTTCCATGTGCTTATCAACAAAGATTTTCTATCAAATGATCGTCGGACCCGAGGAACAAGCCATCACTATCATCACATTAAAAAAGTACAATTATTGCTAAATTAATTGAACGGAATACTCTATACAGATTGCAATTTGAATTAATGTCGGAAACTGCTACCTTTTTCAAAGAGCTTTACTACGAGGATCTTGTTCTCCAAACAATAAAAAAAAAGAGGAACAAAACACCCCACCCTGACTGACAGAATATCGAAGCCATTTATGAGCTATGAACCACGCTGTTTGCGTTTTGCGCATCTAATGGTTATGACAAATTGTTTATGACGATTCCGTAGTATATCTACTTGTTAATATATTGCTCACAGATGTATCATTATATATTAAGAAGGGGTAATAAGAATATCGTAAAACAAATGAAAGGATGATTATTTTCTATATAGTTGATCAGTCGGCTTGTCATGTCTTCTTGCCTTACCCCCCTACGGACACTATTTTTTAATGCATTTGCAAGCTTTTAGCATTTTTATTGTTCACATGAGCGTAACGAATTATATGCACGTGCATATAGGAGTACGCACAGTTACGCCCCTGTCTACAACTTCGAGAGGCAATAATCCGCCTCGCTTTCGAAAAACGATAAAAAAAATTCTGTATTAACTTGGAATCCCCTGTATTGCAGCAATTGTATAAACGATCTAAATGTGTTTGAATTTCATTTTGGAGATTTGCCAACAATAGTCATGTCATCAGCAAAAAGTAAAAGTATCAAAATAATATCATCAATTGTAAACCTGATTTAATGTCATTTTGCAGATACAGTTCTAAGTCCTCAACAAATAAAGAAAACAGCAGAGGTGACATTACCTCCCCTTGGCGAAGCCCTACTGCATATGTAAAATAATCAGAATAAGAGGAAAAAGATTTTACACAAGATTTTACTTTTCCGTACATATCGCGCACAATTCTCAGAACTTTACCTTGAATCCCTGATTTTTACATTTTCAACAATATGCCATTTCTATAAATAGAATCGAAGCATTTCATCATATCGACGAAATTAACATATAAACGCTTGTTTTTATATAAATAATGTTGTATTAAAGATAGAAGAATGAACGCAGCATCAATAGTAGAGCGCCCTTTTCGAAATCCGAACTTCGCGTCCGAAATTAGGTTATTGTCATTACAAACTTATTCAACACGCTTATTTAATACTGCTGTAAATATTTTAGATAAACAACTCACAGGAGTAATGCCCCGATAGTTATTGACGTCATTAACAGGACCCTTTTTGTGTATCGGTATTATAATTCCTTCTGACCACGCATCTGGAAAATACCCCGAACTTAGGATCGTGTTAAATAAGTCAAACATATGCGAAGACAATATATCAACAGTTTCAATAAAATATTCGTTTAACAAAGTATCTTTGCCACATGATTCGTTACGCTTTAATGATTTAACGTCTTTCACAATCTCGTCAACATTGATTGGCCTATCAAGTTCTGGGTATACAATTAGGTAAGTTAAAATCGTTAAAACCTTCTGACTCCTCATTACTGCAGTTATAAAGGTTACTACTCATATTTTCAAAATACTCGCGAAATGCACCCAAAGAAATATCATCAGAATTCTTACGTGATTGTAATTTAAAATGTTGCCAAACAGTTTTAGGTCTACATTTCTTCATCTGCTCAAGCTCAAGCATTTTATTTTTGTAAAGTTTACGTTTCTTTTCTTTACAATACTTTTATATACTTGTTTACGTTCACAAAAAAGGGCGTATATAAAACAGTTTTAAACAAATATGCTAATTTTTTTTCGATCGCTTCGCTCGCTCTATTTGGTAAAACACAAACATAAACTTCAGTAAAACATAACCGACCTAGCCCGCCCCCTATGATTTCTTACGTACAACATAGTACCGGCGCCAAAGTTCATAGAAACAATAAAGTATCGACAATGGCTATACATACTTTTATTTTTGGATGATAGTGTTTTCTTTTTTAGATTCCTATATTATATAAACATGCCAGATGCAATGCACCCGTGACTGTTGGCACAGGATATCACAAAAACGACATTAATACGTTTCGAATAGTTATGATTTAAAGTCGAAATACAAGTCAAATCAATGACTACTTTCGAGTATAAACAGCTTTGTCTCAATAAATAGTTTAGTTCCCAAAAATCTTAATCGACACACTTTTTGTTCAATGTTCCATTAGCAATCACACCAAATTTCATATTGTTTTTATGCATTCATGAAAAAAGGTATAAAGTGTTAAAGTAGAAGGGTGCCCAAAGTGATAAAGTAGATGGGTGTCCACAACGTTGGCTCTAAGTCCATATTGTCTCGGCACCATATGTCAGCAAAATTGACACTACGTCGGCATCACTTGCCGTATTATTTCACAACGCAGTCATACGAGTATCTTTCACAATTTTCTTGTAAAAAACCACGTTCGTTTGTCTGTCCGTTAGTTCGGTTCGGTGAAAAAAAACACAGTGCATAGCACATTTCCAGACAATTGATTAACATGACTGTGAACGTGTGTTATTTAATGACATTCACTTCGAAAAGAGACCAATACAAATCGGTAAATGAAGAATACAACAATTCTCGATGCGTGTGTGTTTGCATTTACGGATTTTATATGTTTCAAGATGTTCTTGATATATATAACGATATAAAAGTTACACACGCCCCCCCCCCCCCTCCCTCCAACCCGAAATTCTGGTACCTCCCCCGTTACGCAGACTTTGCAAAAAATGTTCTGCTATGTCAATTATGTTGTTTCTTACATTTACTGACGTGTTTTATTCAACACATTAATAAACGCGATCTTTGCAATATAGGTCACGCTGTATATGCTTACTTAAGGAACGCCTCTCAGGGTCAGGTGTCAATAAATCATAAATCAGTGATTGGTGTTACGCTATGTGTGGATCAACGGATTTGTAACAGATACGGAAAGCGATTTCGCGATAACGCGGCTTTTTAATCGGAATATAAGATTATTGAAACTTTCATCGAACGCACCACTTTTCAAACCCATGCTACTGGTATATGTGAACTAACGAATTTCGGTATGTGGATTGTCTTTTTTTCTCCAAGCATAGTTGCAAGCACATAATCGGCACGCATTTGCATAAATTATGCCCATCAGCAATAAATATAACTGATTGTATGTACATGTATATGTGTGGCCCAGTAAAGTGAATAGTTATTCGACTTAACTATCCGACAAATAGTTACTGATTCACTATAATTAAGTTTCTTACATTTTACTATGTTATGGCTATACACCATAAGATATCCTACCCTTTCTTTCAATATAACACACCAGCAATTCATTACAGACAGTTTCCCTTTAAAATATATTCAACATACTTTTTTAACTCTCGTGCTGATACTACTTCACCTATTGTATTACTAAACGGGCATAAATAGTTGGATTCTAAAGCAGTATTGCGCTTGTCAAAGTCCAACTCCACAACTTGACCTAAAATTGGCCCATGATATTCACTGCGGATATTTTGTCTTCTTACAAAACACTGTACATTATATTTTCTTTTAATGCTTTTATGCATTGTAGCGACAACATAAAATAGCGGTCGCTTCACTGAATTCCCAGTTCTCTGAATAAACTTACTACCCATAATGACATACATGATAGTTACGAGCTATGTTATGTGTCTGTTTATGGCCCAAATCGTTTATTGAAAGTTTTATGTCTTTAAGATACACTGGCTTGGAATATAACACAATCGCACAATACCGTGTGTTGGTAATTTTATACAATACGCGTTTGTGTGATATGAATGTTAATTTAAGAAATCTATGAATTTTGAAATTTCGAAGCGTTCGTAAATTCATATCTGAACGAATATAACTGTAAAAAATGACTTTGGAAATTTAAAAACGGTCGTATTTTAAATGTGCGAAAGGTACCAGCTACGCTTTATCGACCTAGGTTATCGAAATTATACATGAATTTAATAAACATATTGAGGTTCAGTCTATAAAATTACTATTTTTATCTGTCGGATAAACCGACAAAATTAAGACGAAATTCACCTGCGATGTTGTGATTTACAGTGTACTAGTATAAACCATGTGATATAGAGCAGTTAAAAGAAGGCTTAAGGACGCAATATAAATCCTGAAATCTGCTGATGTTTCATTTGCCCTTAAGAGTTCAAATTCACCTGCGATGTTGTTATTTACGGTGTACTAGTATTAATGATGTGACATTGACCCGTACTCATAATATTCCTTATTATAACTTAAGAACACAATATAAATCCTTAAATCTGCTGATGTTTCACTTGCTGGTACAGTTCAATTTACATCAAACATTCGCGTAGTTTGACTGATTTTAAATGTGCGCAATAAAACTTTATGATTACAAACCATAGTTAATTGTATTAGTAATATTTAGTAAATATTGATGTAGTCAGTTGTAATTGTGGTTTAGGAATTTGATATTTGAGACACAGTTGTAAACACCACAAAACAGTTTGCACAGTTCAGGCGGTAAACATCATGTGACCAGACTGACAAATCGTTGAACGCGATTCAATTTCACATTCCCAATGCAGGTCGCAAACAACGTGGGAGAGGCGCACAGTGGAACTAAACTGCGTGGTGTAAAGGATTAACATTTAATATCGCGTATACGAACGCATGTCTGTTCAGTATTGAAATCTTAAATCTACATATAATGTATATAATGTACTGAGAACGATTTACGAATCCTCCTCCTTCACCTTATCATCATCATCATAATCGCCGTCGAGATTGATTAAAGAATCCTCCTCCTCCTCCTCCAACACCATCACCGCCACCTCCTCCTCCTCATCATCATCATAATCGCCGTCAAGATCGATTGACAAATCCTCCTCCTCCACCACCAACACCACCTCCTCCTCCTCCACCACCACCTCCTCCTCCACCACCTCTTCCTCCACCAACTCCTCCTCCTCCGCCACCACCTCCTCCTCCTCAACCAACGCCTCCTCAACCAACACCTCCTCCTCCACTACCTCCTCCTCCACCACCACCACCACCACCTCCTCCACCACCAACAACTCCTCCTCCTCCACCAACACCTCCTCCTCCACCACCTCCTACTCCACCACCACCTCCTCCTCCACCACCACCTCCTCCTCCACCACCATCTCCTCTTCCACCTACACCTCCTCCTCCGCCACCACCTCCTCTACCTCCTCCACCACCACCACCTCAACCACCACCACCTCCACCACCACCACCTCCACCACCACCTCCACCACCACCTCCACCACCACCTCCTCCTCCACCTCCTCCACCACCTCCTCCTCCACCACCAACACCACCTCCTCCTCCACCACCCCCTCCTCCACCACCAACACCACCTCCTCCTCCTCCACCATCCTCCTCCTCCTCCACCACCACCACCACCACCACCTCCTCCTCCACCACCTCCACCACCTCCTCCTCCACCACCTCCTCCTCCTCCACTTCCTCCACCACCTCATCCACCACCTCCTCCTCCACCACCAACACCACCCCCTCCTCCCCCTCCACCATCCTCCTCCCACCTCCTCCTCCTCCTCCACCACCACCACCACCACCTCCTCCACCACCAAAAGATCAGGTTACGAAAAGATTTGTTGGGAGACCGATGACCTTTGGCACAATGACGACTCGACAAATTGCAAAATTTGAAGCTAATCATTGCCCGTTGTTATAACCTGTATATTTACGAAAATAAAATATCACTGACGATATTGTTATCTTCAGCATTAAGAAAACAAATGTTACATGCTGTGGGTCATTTGGGAACTTCGAGCGCCTAATCGCCTGTTGTCTTTTTTGTGTATTTTCTTACCTATATCTTAACCATTCGCCAGTCAAATGCACTGGCGTTGGGCGCGTGGGCATGTGTAGGATCATATTTTTCCAAAATCATATTTTGCACACGCCTATGAAGAATAGGATCTCATTTATAAGTGTGAAGAATGTGATTGGCCAAAAGTGGGTAAGTGTACGGATCACATTTTCCACATATTTTATGATGAAATTGTATCGCGACAATCGATGAATAATTATTTGGAGCACCATTATACATTAATCATTATCATCATCATCATCACTATCATCATCGTCGTCGTTATCATCATTATCATCATCATCATCCTCGTCACCATCGTCATTATAATCGTCACCATCGTCATCATCATCTTCATATTAATTAATCTCGTCATCACCCTTATTATCATTATAGTTAACGCTATCAGTATTGTCATCACTATGAGAAACTAAGCCCTATTTAGGAGCTGCTAATGTATGCATGCGACTAATCGTTAGTCAATCCGTGTGTACGGTCAAATTAGGAGATAGAAATGCATACTCGCGTTCGTCCATACGAACGTACACCTTTTTATTGGGATATTAACCAATGCACGCATCCGAACGTACCATACAAACAAACGTCCTATTTTGGATCATTAAAACCAAAATAACCATGCACATGTCCGCCCGAACTAGAATATGCGTATACACGCACGGTAATATAATGACCTTAGTAGAACCTCTGCACATGTTGGTACGTACGTTAGGACAACCTCCGCGCAGAGATTTGACTGGTTCCGAGCATAGCTCTAATCGATCACAAATTTCACAGAAAATGTGAAGAATGAGATTGCGATGTGTGAAGAATGAGATCCTATTTTTCACACCTGTGAAAATTAGATCCTATTTTTCACACCTGTGAAAAATATGGTTTGTGAAAAATATGGTCCCACAGGGCATGTTACTATCCCGTATGTACTCCCACTTCTACCCCCAACTAAACTACCTCCCCCCCCCTTAAGATATAGTACAATGAATCAGTGAAGTATATATTCGAATTTCTGTGAACTGTATACTAGTATCACCAGTTAGACGATTAGTGGAAGCCAGTGGTCTTTAATAGGGCTTATTATAGAGCTTGCATGTCATACGTTTTGACTCTGCAGGTTTCGAAGCACTAACATATACCGTCTCCGTGGCCTAGTGGTTAGGGCGTTCGCCTACGGAGCCGGAGGTCGAAGGTTTGAGTCCTACACAGGGCGAATTCTGATATGGCCGGTTGCCTACCCAGCAGCTATATAAATCAATGGGTATCGATTGCCTTCCTGCCAAGCGCCCTGTATATAGGATAGGAATCGGGAGTAAAGATGTTCATCAGTAAAGGTGTCTCATAAGTCAAAACTGGCTGGCCCTTAATCGCGAGGGGTGACACTATAATAAACAACACTTTACTTTTATACTTGATCCTAGAGTTCAGTCTTTCTACGCTTTTATTGTTAATAACACTGCGGTTTATACTCTAGGTTAACAAACAACTATTTTAAACAATGTCTCTTCTGTTTGCATTGTTATATGAATAAAGGCAATCAATACTTCCGTCCTGGTTTCAACTCACGTGACCCTAACCGACCAATCGCCGTGCGGCGATGTTCACGTTTTCACATCTCAAGCTTACAAGTGCAAACCGTGAATATAGAACTTAGACTATTGTCTTTCACATGTACTGTGCGTATATATCACACTACTGAAAAGCTTTAAATACTGTATATTAATACTCGATAATTTACTATGCTATACGCGTGAATTAATGGCAAAATGAACGTATTAATAATAGTTCTGTTAAGTTTGAATTTGGGATTCTGTGTCTGTGAAGCCATCGACAATGTACCAGATCCGTTTGTGAAAGTAATGCATTACTTGAACGTTACCGTGGGAACGGAAATTACTGCTGGACTTCTTGATGTTATTGTCGCAGAATTTGTCACAAGGTTTCGATGTACGGCTAATGACCAACCTGATAGTTTGTGTCAAACGTCTTACGTGAGTTGGCTTTGTATTTTCGTAATATCGTCTTAGTCATCATTATCATCATTATTATCATCATAATTATCATCATCACTATCATTATCATTAGCATCATCATCAGCAGCAGCATCAACAACAACAACAACAGCAACATCATCCTCATCATCATGCCATCTGTATCACTATCATCACCAGTACTATATAATCATCATAAAATCATTATCGTCATCATCCTCTTCGTCATCATCATCTTTAAAAATTATCTTCATCATCATCGTCACATGATCATTATCACAATAATCATCATACTAATTATTACCAGCGTCATCATCGCCGTCATCAACGCCGTCATCATAATCATCATCATCATCGTCATAATCATTATCATCGTCGTCATAATTATCATTATCACCATCATCATCATCACATCATCATCACCCTCACACCTTCATTATCGTTATCATCTTGATATTATCATCTTGATATAATAATAATAATCATCATCATCATCACCATCCTCATCCTCATCATAGTCTTCATCATCATCGTCATCATTATTATCATTGTCGTCGTCGTCGTCAACATCAACATCATCATCATCACCATCGCCATGGGTCTGCAGGTCACCCCTTATCACTATGGGTCTGTAGGTCACCCCTTATTGCTGAGGGTCTGTATATCACCCCTTATCGTCATGGGTCTGTAGGTCACCCCTTATCGCTATGGGTCTGTAGGTCACCCCTTATCGCCATGGGTATGTAAGTCACCCCTTATCGCCATGGTCTGTAGGTCACCCCTTATCGTCATGGGTCTGTAGGTCACCCCTTATCGTCATGGGTCTGTAGGTCACCCCTTATCGCCATGGGTCTGTAGGTCACCCCTTATCGCTATGGGTCTAGTGAGTGTTACTCACACCTCTTATATCTGTACATTGTACATTGTTGTTAAATTAGTTATGTATTTATTTCCTCGTATACATGTGTTTCATTGCCGATCCGGCTAGCTCAGTTGGTAGAGCGCTGGACTACAAATCCGAGGATCGCGGGTTCGATTCCCAGCCCGGCCACATAACTTGTGTGGGGATTGGTCATGAAATTATTGCTACGGCCATTCTCCCCCTACCTCTGATTCAAGTAGGGCAGTTGTCATTTACTGGCATAAATATGTGCACTTAGTACTGGTAAATCAGCTTACCCAGGAAAGTGTGAGTAGGTTAACTGACCGCCGTTATATGACTGAACTACTGTTGAATACGGCGAAAAATCCAAACAAACAACAAACAAACAAACAAACACCATGGGTCACACGTATCATTGGTGACATAATGCTTAAGGAATACATCAAAGCGTTGAACGCTGAAACACTGCGGCTTGCCATTAAGTTTAAGGTTGCCACAAGATATTAGCACATTTTCAAGAAAACTAGTTCTTCATATAATTAATAATGTTTCAAACCAACATGATAGGTTGTTAGCATTTTATGTAAAATAAGACAACCAATAAAACAAACAACATAATGTGAATAAAATTCATCTTCAATTACATTTATAAAACACAGTGTTAATATAAGAAACGAATATGTGCGTATGCTTAAAGTACTGGGCTAAATGCGCCACTATATGTACTGGCTAAAATTTCATTTCTGAATTCCTATACAGTATGTATATTTCGAAAGTGTAACGGTCATTATATTCCAGCCGACAATAATACGATGGAGTCCGCTTTTTGCATAAAACTTTAGTGATTTCCACTTTATCAGTAAACAACACATACAGAAACATACCGTATGAGCAGAATAGGCTATGTACTTGCATATTATGAATACAAGACTATGCTGATTGTTCTTTATTGTTTAATCGAATCTGTTTCTTGTCATCTCTGAATTTCTTTATTAATAGCATTTGCTAGAACAGTCCACTGATAGCAAGGAATTGTTTTGCGGTTCTGAAAGGCCGTGTGATCAGTGATCTCCCCTGTTCCACGATATTGAAAGCAGAGACGCAGGGGAGGTCTCTGTGCAATTGCCATCTCAAAAGCGATACATGCTTTCGATTTACGGTACTTAAGACTCAGGCTATCGCCACAGTCTAAATCAAAGCGTTGAACGCTGGCTGAAAGACTGCGGCTTGCAAAGTTATTAATTATAGTTCGTAAACACACACAATGAAACATACCGAATTGGCATTATAGGTTATGTACTTGTAAATTTGGAATAAAAGGATATGTTCGCAATGGATAAGTTAGCTACGGTATTCTTGTTGTCTCCCCATAGCAATCTATGAAATAATTTAATGATAGTATATAGTGGACCAATCCACTGATAGCAAGGAATTCTTCCGCAGTTCTGATTAGCGTGCTATCAGTGATCTCCCCTGTTCTACGATATATTGAACGCGGAGAAGCAGGAGAGGTCACTGTGCAATTGCCATGTCTGAAGCGATACTAGCTTTCGATTTGCGGTACTAAAGACTGCGCGCTTTGAATGCGGATAACGGCTGTCCGGCTAGCGCAGTGTTTGGTACATTCGCTTCCCACTCCCGGCGCATGTGAGTTTGGTTGGTGGTCAGGTGGGGTTTCCTCCGGATACTCCGGTTCCCGCCCCCCCCCCCCTCCCACAGCACAAGACTACGCCAAAATTAAAATATCTTTCAGTAAAAAATAAATAGCTGGAAATTGCAGCTATGATTCAAAATTCGCCCCATCTTTCGTGAGTCTTTAGTAAGTTAATTAGGTAGGAGTGCTGGGACATACTCCGGGTGCTCACATAATGCAGCTCAGGCGCAGAACGACCTCATAAACTTCGAAATACACACACGCGAATAACATTATTGCTATTAAGAGACACGGGAGTCTACTTTCAGAGCACGTGCAGGCATGGACCCGTATTTACAAAGCTACTTAGGGGAAACGGAAGTAAATTTCTTAAATTCGTAAAATTCCTTAAATCTTAAGCTGTTTTTTTGTAGAGCTCTTTTTTAATTTAAATAAATCAAACGAGTATGCATTGCTTCTATATATATTAATAGTTTACCCTTTTGGTAACAGAAATCAGTGAAATTTCACATAGGAAATTTGATCTGAACTTTTCACTTAAGTACAACTTAAGCTAAGATTTCTCGTATGAGCGTTGTGAATACCGGCCCAGGTCGCATAAATATCAGCTTTTTAAGGATATGACATGAAAATAGTGGTTACAAAATCGATTTTATAAAGTGGTACGATATTTGCATTACGATGGAAGTTATCCTCAAAAACCTATTTACGCTTTTCGTCTACAGTACGAATGTTTAGCATATACTGTGCTTTTCTTGCCTCTTGTCCGATTTCATTTTTTTTTTCTATTATTCAATTTGATGGGCTAACATGTTTTATACAAGAAATAGAAAAGCCCCATTTAAAAACGATGACCTAATTGGATAAAACAGAGATCTATTATATTATTTAATATGTCTTTGGACATTCATTTACAGGAAAGATAAATCTCGGATTTAGGGTCGTGAACTGATAAAGGGACATTCTTGTTTAAAAAAGAAAGATAAATGTTCTAATAACTACTTCAAATATTTATCTCAGAGTGTTTGTATACCATCCTTCAATTTCAGAATGTTTTAAGTCGTAGTTTTCTTATATTTTTATCGAACACGTTGTTTGTAATCTAGCGAAATAGTTGTAGCACACTTTCATCGAAATATGTTAGTTATTTAACGAGCCCGCAGGGCGAGATTAAATAATTAACATATTAAGGTCAAAGGGTGCTACAAGTGTTTAATACCATATTTACCAATCATATCGCAACTTTCTATAATGTCGATCCCAAAGGGCAGTTCCTAGATGTCACGTGATGTCTCACATGCTTGGCATGCGTGTCATTTCCAAATTTCGCGCTGTCGCAATATGTCCACTTAGTGCAACCGTTCAGTGCAATAAGTAGCGTGCGTATTAATTACAACTAAATTTCAATATACTGCACGCTACTTATTGCACTGTTCAACGCACTTTGGTGTCAACCCTATTTCGGTGTTCGACACCAAAGTGCGTTCGCTTTTTGGTCAACACCAAAGTGCGTTGCAGTGGTACACATAATTGGTAAAACGGAACACACTTTGGTAGTTTATTGGAAATCCTCATTTTGACAATTTCAAACGATATCATCTTCGTCAGCAGCAGCAGCAGCAGTAGCAACAGCAGCATCATCGTCGTCATCATAATCAAATGAAAAGCATCATAATCATCATCATGTTTTACTATGTTCTATACGATTATATAAGAAAATAATGTATTGGTGACAATTTTCTTTCGTTTTTACGATTGGACCATCTGGGGTTCAGTCCTTTTAAGTTCGATTAAAATGAAAATTGAAAGCCACATCAAAACTAAAATTTAGAAAATAGAGGAGTAAGTATTGATTGAAATATACGCAGTACAAAAGTGGCGGTTTAGCGATTATGCCGAGTATATAAGGTATTAAACGACATTCAACGAATAAGAATGTTCTATATAAATGAACAACTACCGCCCTAAAACAGAAAACGAAGAGATGGTTATGATTATGATACTGCTGATGATGATATGATGTAACTTTGGTGTAACTGTTATTATATTTAAAAACTAACATCGATCGCACTATGGTGTTCAACACCGAAGTTGCGTTGACACCATTGTGCGTTCCTAGGGTAAAGCACTTCGGTGTTCAACACCATAGCGCGTAACGTACTTCGGTGTTGAACACCGAAGTTTGGTTGACACCAAAGTGCGTTGCTACATTGCACGATAAGCTTGCATATCGGGCTCAGCCCACCATTAACTGATCTGATGTAATAGTTGTAGCACACTTTGACCCAAAATATGTTAGTTATTTAACGAGCCCGCAGTGTTTTATACCATATGTACCAATCCAATCGCAACGTTTTACGATGCCGATCCCAATGGGTAGTTCCTAGACGTCACGTGATATCTGACATGATTGGTATGCGTGTCATTTCCAAATTTAGCGCTGCCGCAATGTGTGCACTCACTGCAATAGTTCAGTGCAATAAGTAGCGTGCGTATTAATTACAACTAAATTTCAATATACTGCACGCTACTTACCGGTATTGCATGATAAGCGTGCATATTAGGCTCCGCCCACCATTTACCTTTCTGATATCACAGTTATTTAAAACCGTAAAACAAAGAAAACTCTCTGAAATATGGTATACGTTCCGTTTTAAAGAGGGATTGTACTACTTTTATAGATTTTTTTTTCGTTACACAGTAACAAAAAATCGTTTTATATGACAGAAAAAAAATCACGTCAACATCGACAAATACTAGTAATAGTTATAGCACACTTTGACCGAAATATGCTAGTTATTAAAAGAGCCCGCTGGACGAGATTAAATAATTAACATATTAAGGTCAAAGGGGGCTACAAGTGCTTTATACCATATTTACCAATCACATCGCAACTTTCTACGATGCCGATCCCAATGGGCAGTTCCTAGACGTCACGTGATGTCTGACATGTTTGGCATGCGTGTCATTTCCAAATTTAGCGCTGCCGCAATGTGACCATTCGTCCAGTGCAATACGTAGCGTGCGTATAAATCACAACTAAATTTCAGTATACTGCACGGTACAAGTTTATTGCACGGTAAGCTTCCATATTAGGCTCCGCCCACTATTTACCGATCTGATATCATAGTTATTGAATACCGCAAAACAATGAAAACTGTCTGAAATATGGTATAATTTTATGTATCGAAAAATGCAAATATATAGTTTCTGTCGATACAGGCCCGTTTATCCTACATCAACGGCTACATTCGGTTTTGAATTAGAAAATTAGAACTGCGCATGCGCCAACAATCGATCTGACTCAATGAGCCGCTGTAAATGCATTCGCTATATTTTTTTGCTGCACAGCAATGTATTATTTCAGTTTGAATTTTCTCGCTTTATACGCATTTGTGAACATAAGTTATCCTCAACATTTATTATTATATTGTTTTAAAAATATTCCGACGTCATAAGTATAAATGGATGGTTTTACGTTTACAAAATCAAACAGTCGCGCTTGAAAAACCCAAACCGATTTCATAAATTTAATGTCGTCGTGTGCACATGTTTTGTTTATTTTGAATGCGTGTACATTGCTTTTATAAATCTTGTATGAACTTTTATCAAGACAATACTGGCATCCACTGCATCCATCGAGAACAGCATCAAACATATGCAATGCATGTGCAAGATCGAACTGGATTTTTAAGCGCAAACCAAAAAAATAATGTCCGTATACCATACATATCTCTATTATAGACTTTTTGTAAAGTTTTAGTTGAATACGCAGGTAATGTGAATTACATAAAATGCAGTGTGTTTTATTCATAACATCCGCAATCTAGACATACAGTACCCGGGCCCTATGTCGCAACTAGACCTGAGTAACGATTTCAAGGAACTTAATCACAGATGCTCGTATTTTTAAAGGTTAGATACCAGTAATTCCAATTCCCATAGGGTCCCATTATAAAACTAGACTTTTCTTTATTTCAGATTGTGCAAGCATGGTATCAATTTAAAGATGAATCTTTGGTCTTTCAAAAATTGCAATAAAAAGATATGTCATGCTACTTCTAAGAAATTGCATCTCGCCTGAATGCAGACACCGGCAGAAAACAGCGTTTCGGCAGTCATATTTCGACAAAAGCCCCATACCACAGTAAACACACCATAAAAGTTCACCTTTCAAGTTAGCCTCCAAGGAAATACACCAAAATGTTCCAGACACACATGGGATATAAGAAATAACCACAAAAGGCATATCTGAGATTGCTAAATGGCTTTTAGACCAGAAGAGAAAAGGAACTCTTTAGTAATAGGCACTTCTTTCTAATGGACCACGGAGGGATACACAATGATTTATTGGTATCTAACCTAAAGAAAAATGTCACTCTATTGTTAAAAACACTATGTTGATTTTCTCTATTTCATGCTTCCCATGAATAACTTTACTTCTAACGGTCATATTAACTGTCGTCAAATGGACAAGTCATTTTAAGGGCCGCCTATGAAACATGTTGAACACTATTAGAAGTTTACAATATATAATAAATTCAACAATTTACGAACTCAAAATCACTTGGTAAGTTTTTGTTCACCAATTAGTAAAGTTGCATGGGAAAACCACGCCAATTTGTTTATAATTACCAATTTTTTTCTCCATTTGCTGTACCAATCTTTTTGTTCAATTTTGGATACTAGTATAGATTTATGACACGACCCTCAAACTTGAAACACTTCACTGACCACATTAACGGGATTTCTCCATGCAAAAATTATGCATGGGATTAACATTCCTTTGACGGGAAATTAGGACACCCAATGTCTTGAAGAAATGTCTTAAAAGGTCTTAACTTAAATTACTAAAGCGTTTGGAATTGCAGAATCATATAATACTAGCATAGGAAGCATAAAAAACAATATTCTGTGTTTGATGAACACACATGCCCCCGGTTGGTGCTGGATAGCCCATTTCTTAGTCCAGATTAGGTCAAGGTCAATGTCAAAGTGAAGTTGGGTGATATGGGTGGATTGGGGATAGTCATAAGCTAGACGAAACGGTAAAATCTAGTTAACCTAGAAATAGCCCATTTGAATTATTCTAAGTGCAAATTAGGTCAAGGTTAAGGTCAAAGTGAGGTCGGGTGATATGGGTGGATAGGGAATGGTCACAAGCAACAACTGTGTAAGTATTAAAGTGTTGTAGTAAGCGGTGTTGGTGCTAGAGGAAACCGTAAAATCTACTTAACATTGTCACGGACGAACGGAAGGACGGAAAGACGGAAGGACGAGGTGACGGACGGAAGGACGGACAGGACAGGACACTATATGCCTCCTGCATCAAGATGCCGGGGGGGGGGGGCATAAAAAACAACAGGAAAACTATACCTGCGTCGAGGATCAAACACACGACATCTAGATCAAAAGTCCGATACGCTAACCTCTAGGCTATATATAGGGGTTGGTATATTTGGGCGTGTTAGTTTAAGGGATGCTACGGATACCCGAAAATACCCTCATTCTCGGTTCCATAAAAATAAACTCGAGTTCGGTTGCTCATTAGAAAATTCGGGTATTAAAATAATAGTGCAAATGAACCTTTTTAATCGTCATCTTTCTTAAAATTCTTTTTAATCTAAAACCATATTCAACAAAAAAATAAAACCAAGACCCATTAGGCATAGGTGTTTCTATTTGACAGTTTGTTTTACAAATAAAAGCAAATATTCTGCTTGCGCTCTTGGATATTGGAGTGCATCGCTGAACGAACGCCACTGAAAACCTCTATAGACGTCTTCAACTAAGGAGTTTCAAACCGTTCAGTGGAGGAAATAGGTGTGGCATAGTGCATTTTCTATTAACGGGACTGAATTTAAACTCGGAGAATCCTTATTTATATGACCAAACGTAAGTAAATGTCAAATTTATCGTTAATGAATTGATCAAATTTTTACAGCGAACGAAACTGTTGACGGTTGGGAGTGTGGTTATTCAGGATACATCCTTTCCTTTTCCTGCGCCATGTACTTTCCCCGTCAAATTCACGCCTCGAATGACGAATCAATACCTTTATAACGCATAAACGAGTATGCATACACAAGAAGCGCGTGCATTATTTCCTGCTGAATTATTACCGTAAACCCTCTACGTATTCAAATAACTTACTTAAAAAGTGAAAGGAAACAAGGTTATTTTTTACCTCCCCTCCTACATTTTGTTAGAGACGAAAGCGGAAACCAACAATTATTTTATTTGGCTTAAACGACACATTTTGAGTAAATTTTTCTATCAAGAGTGTTATTTCGTTCCTTTATATATTATGTAGTTTTCGTTTTGAAGTCGCTGACAAAATATTGACATGGATAGGTCCCTTTAAACACGATCACGCTACTGTCAATGGAATATAATTCAATACATCTTAAATTGGCATTAGTTCTAATTAACGTTAATGACGTTTATTTGGCTAAAAACTATTGCTTATTTACAGAAGGATTTTATAATGCCTTTGTTCGAACACGCTTGGTACGAACGGAATATACACTAATGTACTTGCTGATTAACTCCAAAATCATCACCAGCTTCCGCAAACAGAATAATGATGACTATACGATTAAAAGTTACCAGAACGTTATTATTATACCAATTTCAGTGCGGTTTTTTGTATTTAGATATGTAAGATATCCATAAGAAACGATTTCTGCAAAGTTTTATTTTTTATTAACATATTTCTGGACTGCTGCTTTAACACCAATTTCAATGCACCGATTTAAATGCGAAATTCGTTAAGTCTAAGAATCGGTTGTTGAATACGGTTCCAGGTAATTTTCAGATCCTTCCAGGATCCTTAGTTTATCATAATGTAGCCGCTAGATCCCCATAGAATAATATATGCGGGCAGGGGCGTACCTGAGGTTGAACCTCAAACATCTCGCAGTGGTTACTTCCCCATTGGTACTCTTCTCAGTTAACACAGCAACTACGAGTTAAAAACTTACAGATTTGGACGTTTTCAGGGGAGACGATTATTTAAACATATTTTATTTCCACAATATTGACAAAATTACAAACAATCACGATTTACCATATTGGAAAAAGGGTTAGACCTAAAGTTCTACATATTGTAATGGTGACAAGCGTACTTTGAACAATTGTTGTCATTTAGGAAATCAAAAGTAAATTATGATAATAATAATAATAATAACAATAACAATAATAATAATAATAATAATAATAATATATTATCATATATTATATATATCATGAGACGATTATGAGAAGATTGAAGATTTGTGTTGTACAAAATTCTAATTTCATCATTATTTTTTTAAACACATGACAAAGTCATTTTGCATTATTGGTCCGGGTATATATATATTAATAGTTAAACTGAAAAACTAAAATACATACATACAAAAATAAACATTATAACGCAAGGATTTTACGTTTTCTACGTTTTTATCATGTGCTTGTCCACGATTTTATTTCGCGCCAAGTGTTTGCCTATGGCCACGTGGAACTTCGTGCCGGCAGGGATTTAAACCAGCTATGCTGGAACACAGTTAATTGTCTGCGCGGAGGTTGGTTGAACCGGGGATATGCACTCATGTTGGGGTTAGTACATGCCCTGGAATTTTTGTTTCTAGAATGGCGAAGTTGCATTTTGTCATCTTCTTGTAATTTATTCCATCTCCAACAAATTTTACATTAAAACATGTTGTAAATCTTTTTGACCTGTCCACAAATACCGTACCCCAAAGAGTTTTCATTTCAAAGACACTACTGTATTGGTAGTTTTAATTTTCAGATTTTCTCAGGGAATTGTACGCACGTGTGTACATGCGTATGCCCCGGCACGCCCATGACGGGTATAATTATGATTTTCTTAATCTAACAGATGATGTGTATCATTCCAGTGCCTGAACGTGACGTCATTGATGTCGAATCCGAACACGATTGACGAAGCCACCTTCCAGGAATTTGCGACAATTCTATTGGCTGTCGCTCCAGAGTTGAATGGCACCTGTCACAGTGACGTCATCGTTACGCCCGCTCTGGCCAACCAATATAAAACCAGTATGATGACCGCGATCAAGGAGGCTGGGTCTGATTTGATTGACGTTGTTCACCTACAGGAATATTTGGAATCTCTTGCTTGGGAAGGTATTATAACACGCTGAATCAATGACACGCGCCGATTTTTCTATAGACAATGAACAAAATGTACCGTGATAAATCTCCAGTAAACAACCCGAAAAATAGTTCCGAAACTGTTCGCATTGTAACTGCAGAAGACGTTGTCAGGTCAGGTTAGAATTGACATAACGATTGCATTATTGTTGTGTGCAGGCTTCTAAACAACGATTTGTCGCTTTGGTGCGAGTATATTAAAAAAACTTGGGCCAACGCCCTTGTGGTTTAATTCCTATTCATGCCTCAGAACACCAAATCGTTGTTTATTAGCCGATAAACAACTATACATTGAAAATTATTCCTTAAATCATTTGTCTTAAATAATAGTTTTTTTGCATACTAACCCCATCTAAAAATACATGACAGGTGCCAAATCCACAAAGCTCTTGAGGAAAGTCATTAAATAAAGTTCTACCCAGTGATTATTTAAAATAAAGTTTTCCAAATTAAAGTACATAGTTTATATAATACTTATACATGTACCCTACTACCATTTGGTACAATTACATAACAGTTATGGACCTATGAGCACAACATCCGTTAGGCCATACGAATTTGATTCTATGTTTAGTGTCCCCATGATTTTTCGACACCTATCAACCAGGCAGGAAAAATACAAACAATCAGTTGATAAAAAAACAACATGTTTCTTTCACAACTTATTCATGGCAGTGGAACAAGCTAAAGTAAATGTTAACCTGCATAACTGTTATATATCATGTTTATATTGGGAACCTACTTAAACACAGTATTTTAAGTGTGTAAATGGACTAGTTGCACGCTGTTTTTAAAAATATTGGTAAAAACACCTAAAAATCGATTTTTTCACATTTTTATATGCTTTCCAACTTGATTTTTCATATCGTCAAAATTGTTTTTTTGTCGTTCAGGTATCCAAAAACCTACCAGCCCGGCGACGCTAAACATAGAATCAAATTGCTATGGCCTTACGTACTACCACGATAAAATCTTAATTAATCGGATCACCTTTGCGCATGCGTCATAACTTTTGATATTTTAAGGGGTGACATTTAATCAGATTGCAGATCGGCCGTGCCAGGCGTTTTGATTCATTAATGTGGAATGTGTGATCAAAACTTCATTAAAACGACGCTGAGTAACATTTATATAAGTTTAGTATTTCGAAGACATTTTAACCTCATTTAATGGCATTTCAACAACACTTATATGGCGTACCGTTTGGGTCAAAAGTACATATACGCCTGAGAGCTACGTATAGATGTAACTGTTGTTATAAAATTGTAACCGCGGTTATCATTTTATGAGTGCAGTTATAAATTTGTAACGGCAGTTACATTTACAAATATAACTGCAGTAATAATTTATACCAGCAGTCATAAAATATGGCAATCGTCATAAAAATTATAACCGCGGTTACCTTTTTCTGACCATATGCTAAACTTAAGCTCTAAGTCTGGTTGGCAAATTAAATCACGTCTTATATTATGCCTTTTTGGCAAAATTGCATTTATTTATTTAAATATGACATTTTGATTTATAAAAACAATTTAAAGATACATATTTATAATTAAATAAATGGGAAAAAAGAGTAACTGCAGTTATGATTTTATGACAATAGTACTGCCATATTTTTTTACTTTCAGTATAAATTGTAACTGCAGTTATATCTGTAAATGTAACTGCTGTTACAAATGTATGACTGCAGTTATGAATATGTAACTGCGATTACAGTTTTATAACAACAGTTACATCTATATTTAACTGCATTGCATATATGTACTTTTGACACAAAGGGTACGCCATACGTTTACGCCAATACCATTTTGCGTAATTCACACATGCCCAATGAGCAAATTATGGTAACCGGATGTATCATGAATACTTGAAGGTTAACATTGTGAATTAAATGTAACCGGATGTAAATATAGGTTAGGTAACTATGAAAAGCTACTCTGACTTCAACAACCTCCGCGCAGAGAATTAACTGTGTCCCGGCATAGCTCGTTTAAATCCCTACCGGCACGCAGTTCCACGTGACCATAGGCCAACACTTAAAAATAAAATCGTAGACAAGCACATGATAAAAACGTGGACAACGTAAAATCCTTGCGTTGTTATGTTTACTTATTTATGTATTTATTTATTTATTTTTCTTTTTAACTCTTAATATATATACCTGGACCAATAATGCAACATGTATGTGTCACTGTTATAAAAAAAAAAGATAAAATTAAAATTTTGTACAAAATAAATTTTCAATCTCCTCTTAATCGTCTCCCCTGAAAACTTCCAAATCTGTAATTTTTGTACTTGTGATTGCAGTGGTTACTGAGAAGAGTAAAAATGGGGAGGTAACCACTGCGAGGAGCTTGTGACTTTAAATCCCTCACAGTGATCTCCCTTTAATTGTGTGTTTAATTGGGAGCCGTTTCATCATTAAATGGAGATATTCACCGATTGGTAAATCGACAGTTTTCAAAAATTTTGTCATATATCCCAAGAAGAAAAAATACATTATATAAAAACATGCGAAATAACACTACTGGCAAAGAAATATATTGGAAACATAGTGTCGTTTATGAAAAATCAGCAATTAAAATTGATAAAATTATATTACAGCGTTTGCAACGCTTTTCGTCAGTATTCTGGAAGACGCTTGTACCACTTAATAACATGTCCATATAATTAAAAATACAATTATCATGATGATTGTAAGTCGAGTGGCCGAGTGGTCAGGCTGACAGATTTTTTATTCAGACGGCAGTAGTTTCAGTTCCGGCGAAATTCTGTGAATTAGCCCCTTTAATTGTTACATTGGGGCTGCAGTTGCAACTTCAGTTAATTTTGCAACTTGTCACACTTCATTTAGAAAAGTTGCAGTTGCAAAGAACACATGTTGGTTGCAAAGTTTTATAAGAATGTAAGTTGTGTTGCAGCAAGACAATAGTAGTTGCAAATAAAATACAAAGTAGCAAAATTGGCCGAAATACAAAAACGCGTATTTGTTGTTGTAAGCCAGACAAAGAGGCAGGCTAAGATATTTAAAGCGTCCACTACGTATTTTAACATGACAAGCGCAAAATTTCCGGTATTAAATTGTCAATAAATAACTCGAAAAAGTAGTTCCGAAAATGTAAAATATATTTCGCATTGTTGTTGCAGAATATGTTGTCAGGTCATGTTCGTTCTGAAGCGCGTATATTAAACTACTGGGGCTAACGCCCTCGTGGTTAAATTCTTGCGCATCAGAAATCAAACTCGTTGTTTATTTACAGATAAACAACTCTTAAATCGAAAACTATTTCTTAACTGAACATGTTAGGGACATGGGCGTCGTGTCCTGCAACTTCCTGCAACTGTAGACCGGACAACAGCTCAAGATGTAACTCGTATTAATTATTTATGACGTCATATGTTCTTTGCCGACGTACACGGGGCTTCACAGTAATCGCCCTTGTGTTGTGGATGACAGCAATGAACGGAACTACTTTATGAAGGCATGGAATTATTTTATTGCAGCATCGAACCAAACTGTTTTGTGATGTCATACCTGTGTATAGCTTTTATAGCTTACCTGAGAACGTAGTGCTCGGTGAGCTATTGGTATAGGGGAGCTCTCCGGCGTCGTCCGTCGTCCATCGTCCGTCGTCCATATGCCGTCAACACTTTGGACCGTTATCGCGATAAAGACTACATTTTTATTCAATCTTGTCCTAACTTGCACAGTTTGTGTATGACCATAAAATCTCGGATGGGATTGTTATTGGGTCAGATCACACCAGTACGGCTAAAAAAAAATAATGATTTGTTTCTCAGGCAGCGCCGCAACGTTTTTTTATGGCCCGCCACGAATTTGTTGTTAACTATCTTTTTGGCGATCGCGACCGGGTTTTAAAGGAGCAGTCCAGAAATATGTTAATAAAAATAAAACTTTGCAGAAATTGTTTCTGCTTGGCATGTAACCAAACAAAATACAAAAACTACGCATTGAAATCTGTGAATTATTAACATTTTGGTAACTTGCTATCGTCTATTTTCTGTATGCGATAACTGGTGATCACTCTGGAGTTATCAAGCATTCAAGCATGTACATTATAGTATATTCCTTTCGTACCAAGTGCTTTTGAACAATGCCTTTCGTAAATAAGAAACAGATTTCGGACGAATAAACACCATAAAAGTTCATAAGAACTATTACTAAAATTACGATGTATTGAATTAGACATGGACATCGGCTTAAATTAAACGAATCCGCATTTTAACATAGCGGAAGGAGGGTAACCTTTATTTTTAATTCAATATTAACCAAACTTTCGCAGTTTGTGTATTACCATCAGGACTCAGCAGATGCCAAACATGGGCCAAATCGTTTTCAAACACCAGAGTTATTGCCCTTTGTTTATTTTTTTTTAAATATACAAAAATGAACATTATTCAGTATAGAGACTTCATTTTTCATCCAATCTTCACCAATCTTGCACAGTTTGTCTATTACCGTGAGATTACAGTTGAAGTCGAATATAAGCACGATCGGACCAGAAACATCGGAGTTATTGCCCTTTGTTTGTGAAAAAAAAATTGCAAAAATGGACATTATTCAGGATAGAGACTTCATTTTCCATCCAATCTTCACCAGTCGTGCACAGTTTGTCTATGACCATAAGATTAAAGGTGAAGTCGAATATAAGCAAAATCGGGCAAGAAACACCAGATTTATTGTCCTTTATTTGTGACAAAAATATACAAAAATTGACATTATTCAGGATAGAGACTTCATTTTTTATCCAATCTTTGAACTTAAGACTACAGGTGAAGACGAAATGAGCATGATCGGGCCGGAAACACCGGAGCTATTGCCCCTTGTGTTTGGAAAAAAAAACATCAACAAGTTATCAATTAATGGTTGGCACACACGATTTTTTTATTCAATGTTGACCAAACTTACACAGTTTGCGTATGACCATAAAAATTGATTGCTAAAATTTTATTTCCAACAGTTGCAAACCTTGCTTGCAGTTATTTGAACATGCAACATTGCTCAGATGGCGTCAGAGCCTGTATTAACATCATTTATCATCATTGGACAGAAAATTGTCAAAGAAAAAGCAAAACTTCACCTTATAGCACATATATCACAATTATCGCATGACAACTAGTTCTCCAAAACTGTGAAAAAGAAATCAATATCTACTGTTTCTGCATTTTTCCAGAATTGTCACTGACTTAATGAAAAAGGGTCAGGTAAGAATATCGAGAAAAATGATTTGAGGACCATTAGCAAAAAAACCGCACATCCACTACCCAACTCGTACTTTAGTTAGCCCATTGCACTAACCGATGTTTTAAAACATATTGATGCTATCCCCCTTTGCTTATTGTTCAGATACCTTAATTTTCAAACCTGTCACAACAGTACGGTCATCATCTGTACCAGTTCTCAGGTGAGCGCTTTTCGCCATCATGGCCCTCGTGTTTTTTCATAGCAGCAATAAACGGAACTATTTTATGAAGGCATATAACTTTTTATTATTTTATGAACTCATATTCTTTCATTACAGACGAAGACGCACACGATCATGCAGACGAACACGCAGGCGAGCATGCAGACGAACACGAAAATGAACTAATTAAAGAAATGGTAATATTTATAACTGATTTCAATGGCTGAGTGCATTATCTTTCGCATTGTTTGCCGAGGGCTTTTAACTGCGTTTACTCAAACTGGGCATTGACTATTTTCTTCGGTGGTAATTAAGTGACAGTTTTTTCATGGTCATCATTTTTTTTTTTTTGACAATGATTAAAATAAAAATAAAAATATATTTGTCTAAGCAACTGCATTTTAAAGATATCGACCAAAACATAACGGCAGAGAATTTTGAACATTGATTTAGATAGAGTTATAAAACTATACATAGAGCTCGACATACGATGCGAAAAACAAGATGGTCAATAGTATAAACATGAAATTCAGAAACATTGTTCGTGTGTTTATTTCAGTTAACGCCCATATTAATTCTTAAAATATAACATTTAATGCGCATTCGTCATGAACATGGGTTTACAAGAAGCCCAATCATGCTGCGCTACTATTTAGTGAACGTTGCAAAACGCAATAAAGTTGTTTACCTTAAAAAAACCCACCTAATTTACATTTATAAATTGGTTCCGGTTGTATCATACTTGGAAGTCGTTTGATGTTAACGAAATCCGTTTAAAATGTTACTTTCTATCTATATTTATCGCGATGCAAAATATTACAAAAAAGTTCAAAGTGAAAATTATAATTAATGTAAAGAACATATACGAGTTTGAGTTTTAGTTTGTAACTCGCATGTTCACAAAACATCATTTGTTAAACTAATCGTCTTTGAAGTTCGTGTGTCTATACATCTGAGCAACTATTATAAATATGATCAAACGCTATTTCGAGAATTGATATAATTTAAAAAAAAAAAAGGGCATTTCGTTTTACAGGCGTTATACATCGTCTTGCAATGCTCCAACATATATATACAAGTATTTATTATTAGAATCGCCACCATTGACAGAGTAGCAATCTGGTATTCGAACATGAGACGCGCAGAGCTTTCTATAGACAAAGAACACAATTTACCGTTGTTAAATTTCCAATAAACAACCCGAAAAAATAAATAAATATCTCCGAAATAGAAAAATACAGTTCGCAGTGTCATTGCAAAACATGCTGTCAGGTCATGTGAGAATCGAAATAAGTTTCGCATTATCGTTGTTCATTGGCTACCAAATAAGTTTAGCATTATCGTCGTTTATCGGCTGCCAAACAACTATTTGTCGTTCAGGGCCCATATCCACCAAGCTCCTTAGGAAAATCTGAACTTAAGTTCTACTTAAGTCAAAATCTCAGATACCATAGTCTATGGGAAAATCATTATTTTATATTTCAAATATGGTAATATTAGAAGCATCTGTTGATTCTTAACCAGATTAAAACAGTATGATACAAAATAAACTGTAGATGAAAGAGCCACAGACTTAAGGAATTTTATGATTTTAAGAAAGTTTTCGCTTAGGAGCTTTGTCGATACGGACCCTGATGCGTGTTTAACAAATTACTCGGGCTAACGCCCCCGTGGTTTAATTCCTAGTCATCAGAACTCCAAATCGTTGTTTATTAGCCGATAAACAGCTCAAAAAGGAAAATGTATTCTTAAGTAATTGTGTGTGTTGTAAGTTTATGTTTTTTATCATTCGATATTTTCTCACATACACCGTTTCAGTGTCTAGGAGCCGATGTCGTTTTCGACAAGCTTGAACTTCCGGTCGAGGAAGGGGCCAACGCTACCACCAAGCTGGGCCCTATTGCGACCCTTATTCTGCTTAATATCATCGAAGGTATTCAATTTGAAAACAATTAAAAATTATCAGAGCAAAAAAACGATTAAAGAATTCACACATACAATATTATGAGACCATCCGTATAAAGCATACATTAAGTAAACTACATTAATTTTATTTTTCTTGTTTCTTATTGGTACATTTTCACTGGAAAAAAAAACATGTTGTTTCGATACAGACCCCGGCTTGTCTATTTATGCCATAATTAAAGCTATTAAATTAAAATATATATATTATTATTTACATGTATGTTTCTAAATAGACTTACAGTCGGGAGATTAGGTAGGTTGAAACCGTACTAGTTAGATACCTCCTGTTAACAGCTTTCATACCCGAAACTTCGTCTTTCTAGGTGCCACTGTTTCCCGCGAGTGTCGTCTGGTGCCACGTCCGGCCTTCTTCATGGAGGCGCTTCTAGAACACCTGGGTGGTGTCAACGATACCGTCGCGAAAACAGGTGACTATTTCTGATTGTTCTATATACTATTTTTATTATTAAAGTGCAGTTCATTAATTTCATGCGAAAGAACAACACAATTTTAAAGCGTGCTTCCCTATGGTTAAGTATGAAACATTATAATTATCTTCATGTAGATGTGGAATATTTTTTTCGCGCATTGATATAATAAAAATAGTTCGCTTGAAGAAAGTTAACCTCCAAAATTTGACAGGTTCTGAGCATAGCTCAAATTAAACACCGCTCGAAGTAACGGCGACGAAAATTTTTACTAGGAATTAACGTTAGAGACCTCTGCCCAAAGAAACGGTGTTATTCATGTGTTGTTGTTTTTTGTCTGAAGACTTCAAAACCGTATTTACCTCTCTGGGAATCGGCGAGCCTGCAGCAGAAGAGACCTCGAGTTCAGATGGCCACGATCACGCGCGTAAACGGCGAGAAGCAGACGAGAGTTTGATCACGTCAAAGCACGTGCAGTTAAACAGACGAAAACGAGAAGCTGGCAAACACGACGATCTCCTACATAAACATGAATGGGTAAAGCTTGTATATTGATTGTGCATAACTCCAAAAACTTTGGATCACAGATTGTCTTTTTGTGTTGACTTTGTCCCTATCCCGAAACTATGTAAATTTAGAAAAGATACAGACGCACATCTTGGTTGCTGCATTACTTGAACACTGTATAGTAGTGCAAACAATACTACAAAGTAGAACTTTGACATACATGTACTAGTAAACGTTATATCAAATGATGTTGTTGCTGTGTGTGTTGATGGTGGTGGTGCCATCTGTGCTGCTGCTGCTGATGATGATGATACTGCTTTTTGTATTTGTTTTCGTTCTGTTCTTGCTTTACACACTGTTATCTGACATACGATTCCTTTTGAATTGCTTACGGAACTGCTTTCCTATTCCAGGAATCCGTCTGCTATACCGCAGACCAGCTGTACGCCACTTTCGAGATGGAGGGAACCAGCCTCACAACGGTGGATGTGTCCCGGCTTTGTCCCGCGCTTCTGCAGCAGAAAGTGGCGGGAAGCTGTGCGGCGGCTACCGAGAGCAGCACTTCCGCTCAACCATCGGACGCTGAACGTAAGACAATCTGGGGCCATTTTACAGAAATATCACAAGTATCATCTTAAGCTTGACAATAAACTTATTTTTCTTGAACTTTTTAATCGATGTGTTTGACGTTTTCAAAATGTGTGTATTCATTATCACCTATATAATTACCGATTGTTTACTTAACTCTAAATGGATCCACAACTTAGTATTTAAATCTTTTGTTTCTCCATAATTTGGAACTTAAAAGACATACTTGAGATAAAACTTAAGAGGTTTCTGAAATACGCTGAATAAATTACGCGATTTTTCTGAAATAAGATTCGTAAACGACCCAGTATAGGCCAACGTCATGTAAAGCTACCAATTTTAAACTGCACATGGGCCTATTTTCAATTACTTGTTGTGCATCTAAGGTCATGGGATTCCGCTGTTTGCGTGAAAACTTGTGCTGTAAGCTAAATTGCAAACGACTAATGATCAACCAACACTGCGACTTCGTTTCCTGGATCTACACGGAAACTGCCGAAGACTCACGACTGCGCTTCGGTTTCTTGCAGGATACGGCTACGGAACTTTGGCGACGCTGATCGTCTGCGCCTGCTCGGCGCTTGGAGCTTTGGTCGTGAAGTTTACGTCATCTAGAACGTTCTCGATCGTCATGGCGCTGTTTCTGGGACTGGCCGTCGGAACGCTGTACTCGGATGCATTTCTGCATTTGATTCCGATGGTAAGTGCATGGTAGCAGACAAAAGAAAGATAGATTATCAGTCTTTCTTTTCTGGTTAACAGTAACTTTTTCATTGTTTAACATTTGATCCAGTATATATGTACCGGTTGAATGAACATTGTTGAGCGTGATATTTCATTCATTTTATTTGACCTTTGACATTGACATTGACCTTATCACTAGCTCGATGCCCATAGTCACCTTTCAGTCTTGAGTTATTATATTTTACGAAATAATCTACGTATGACCCAATTTCAATATCCTGGCCGCATAAAATGGGTTATAATAAGTATGCTATTAATTCACGTTTCTATTAGTTTGACCTTTGACCTTGACCTCATTAGTCATTTGTCACCTTGTATTCTTAAGATTTATATTTAACGAAATAACACTTGTTACAATCTCTATTTCATGACTATGAAATGTGTTAGTATGTTATTAATAAACGATTTTATTGGTTTGACCTTTGACTTTGACCTCATTTGTCACCTGGCATTCCTAATTAGATATATAATTTACAAAATAATTTCCGTTTCCTGACTATATAACATGTGTTTTTAATAAACGATTATATTGGTTTGACCTTTGTCCGGCGCCATGGTGATTGGCATTCCTTAAATTTTATAATTAAAAAAAAATTTACATTTTGACCACATCGCTATTTCATGTCTGTATGAAATGTGTTATATGCTATTAATATACGATATTGGTTTCACCTTTGACTTTGACCCACTCAGGCGCTCGGTGCCCATAACGAAGACGCTGACGGCCATAGCGAGGCGGAGGGAATCACGGTGGAGCCGTACGTCTGGTTCGCGCTGGTGTCGTGCGCGGGTGAGTCATCGTGATCATCGTTATCATCATCATCTTGTTCTTTTTCTTCTTCTTCATCATCGTCGTCGTCGTCATATCATCATCATCATCATATTCAGTGTCGTTGTCGTCATCATCATCATCATCATCGCCATCATGATCGTCGTCATCATCACAGTCAACATCATCCTCGTCGTTGCTGTAGATGTTATCGTTGTGGCTATCGTCGTCGTCGGCAACTCGGTGTCACCATCATCATCATAATCATACTCACTTTCTTGTCATAGCTTTCATCATCGTCGTCGTTGTCATCAGCATCATCATCAGCAGCAGCAGCAACAACAACATCAACAATATCATCATCATCATCATCGCCACAATCGTCATCAGCAACAGCAGATCATTATCATTCTCTCGTCTTCGTCGTCATCATCATTATCGATATTATCATCGTTATCGTTATCACTACCATCATTATTATCACCGTCGATGTGTTCGTCGTCGTCATTTGTCATTTGTAGATATCGTCACCTAAGTTATGTTGTTTTTCCTATCTTACGGCTTCATTATTTCAAGAAGTCTCTGATTTCTACAAAACATGTCCGTGTTATCCCATGTGTTCATCTGTTCGACTTTACGTCTCTTTGGGGTCCTATTTCAGGCATCTATGTGTTCTACCTGTTTGAGAAGGCGATGTCTATGCTCAGGCCAAACGCAGTGGTATATTATTAGTTTGATATTATTTTATAATATAAATAGTATATATGTTTTATAACGTACGTATTTGTTCAAAAAAAGTTTCTGCTGTAACAACATGTACCTCAGCTCAGATAATAATATATGCTTGGAATAGTTAAATGTCTCTTTGTATGATATGTATGATAATCTAACTTCTTTGGTTGCTTTGTCACGTGATTGTTGGGATGAAATTTTCATGTGGTCATGCGTTTTAGATTTAAATAAGACATCTTTATGATAACTGCAAATATAAACAAAGGGAAATCACTGCTAAAGAGTTCGCAAACTGTTCAAATTGGTCTCCCGTGCGTTGCTCAATTCAGCTTTTGCTGGGAACATAACTTTGTGGAATTTGAGTAAAATGTATTGATTGATCTGTCTACATTGATCACTGCAAAATGAACTAAGAGATAATTAGAGCACTGCTTGAGAGGTAGAAACCAGTTTGAAGCACTCTCTCTTGCGTTGCTAATTTTTTAAGCTTTGTCATGGGACATAACTCTGTGGAGTTTAAGCACAATGTAGAGATCCCGCAAAAGCAGGGGAGATAACTGTGTGACTTTATCTGGGTTATACCCCTTGCAGAGGGTATATGTGCACGGACGCAGTCACTGCAGTGCAGCGAACCACGAGAACGGCGCGGCACAGAACGTCGCAATGCAGGTATGTATAGCCAGGTGTTATATAGTACTGTAAAAAATCATTTTATTTCACGGTGTCTATATTTCACGCATTTGTGAAAATCGGCTGATTTGCGTGGTCTTAAATTCGCGCATTTGTTTTCATTCCTACATGTATTTTTTATATAACACTTTTTTCCGTGTTCATGCATTTATTTTCATTTTTTCATGTCCATTTTTTTTATAATTCTGCAAAATGAACATCACTTGTCTCGTGTTTTTAGCGTTCTGTCGCAAGTGACTCACAGCCTGACTACGAAACAATGCACTTAGTTGTCAGTCGCTGGTTTATGGAAGCGCCCGCCCCCCCCCCCTCCCTTGTTATGTACACAATTTGTCAGAAACTTACTGCAGTTTTTGTCTGTTATATTAATAAATAATTATATTATTCATTCACTTTAAATGTATAGTATACATTTACACGGGGTGCTTAAATGCGTGCTAAGCTCGGATGGCGCATGCAACCGCACAATAAAGTGATTTCACAGTATATTCCGTGTTACAAATCGTTCCGAAGTTAATGTTCCATGAATTGGATATCTATGGTTATCGAACGATATTTAAACGAAACAACCGCTCCGCGAATACATTGTATTTTAATGAATTTGATATGTTTTCGATAGTTTTGGAATGACGTCAATTTGAAACACAGACAAAAACTGAAGTTATTTTTAATATAGTACTATAAGCATTATGGGGCTAAGAAAGGCTGTTTACCTGTTTAAATATTCTCATTCTTTGTTGACGATCGACAAGGCTTATGAGGAAACGCCCACACCTAACGGAAGAAAGATTGATGACTACACGGACTCCATGAAGTCAAAGAAAGGTAAATGAAGAGTTGTGTATCGGCCAGTAAACAACTGTTTGGAGTTCTAGTGCGTAGGAATTAAATCACGATGGTGTTAGCCCGAGTGGTTTAATAACAGCGCATCAGAACGAGATATCGTATTTTATTTACAGATCTATAACGATAAAGCGAACATTATTTCGATTCTGTCTTGACATGTCAACAAATTCTGCAATTTCAATGCGAACTATAGTTTACAGTTTCGGAACTATTTATTGAGTTGTTTATTGGCGATTTAACAACGGTAAAGTTTCTTCTTTGCCTATAAAAAAAACTATGCACATATCATGTTAGAATAATTAATATCAACATGCTTTATGGATAATGGCCTTGTGTTCTTATTTTAATACCACCAACACTATTGAAGGGATCCATATGTTATATTATGTACAATCATTATGCACCTATCAATATTTTCCCCCAGTGGGGAGCGGTGGGCTGACCCAGGGGAATTTGACTTATTATAATGTTATTTGTTGGAGTATATCTACCCACCCTAGCGCCAAGCATTTTTGTCCAAATTTCTACAGTGGGAGCTGCTTGGTGTTTAAAATGGCCCGGTAGGCCCAAATATTACTGGGATCTAAAATCCGACAAAAGTAAATTTCCCGGAACCCGGAATCATTCGGCGTGTCATATTCCCGCCAGTCAAGAATCGCTTTCAGTCTAAAGTTCCGTACATGCCCGCCGCTTGTACATGCCCGCCGCTTCCGCCCTGGGGGGGGGGGAAATACTGAGTGCACTTATGCCTTGGCAAATACAAGTAAATACAATGCTGTGTAAAACATCTCTTTGCGTATGTTAATACCGTCGTCCCCATTGCAGGTATCTCCAGTCTGGCGGTGATGGTGGTGGTGGGGGACGCCATACACAACTTCGCGGACGGGCTCGCCATGGGGGCCGCCTTCACGACCAGCCTCACCCTCGGGCTCTCCACCAGTGTGGCCGTCGTCTGCCACGAGCTACCTCACGAACTGGGTAAGATACTGGTCCCCCGGACCCAAGATTTGATAGAAAAAATACACACATAGTAGTTAACATGATTCAAAAATGCATTTGAATTTATTTTTGTTTGTATTTGAACCTCTGTAATATGTCTGATTTTCATTTTCCATTATTACATCGATGCAGTACTTGCTTAGGAATTCGTATCTAACGTATTACATGTGTATATAAAAATAACTATTTGTAACCGTTGAATACGACACCAAGAGATATAACGAAACTGCTCACTAGATACCATTTCAGATTATATATTTTGTATCATTTTATCCAGGCGATTTCGCGATCCTGCTCACCTCTGGCCTCTCCTTCTGTCGGGCCCTGTTGCTCAACGTCCTCTCCTCGCTGACGGCGCTCCTGGGCCTCTACGTCGGCCTCGCCGTCTCCTCCAACGATACCGTCCGACAGTGGATCGTCGCCCTCACCGCCGGCATGTTCCTGTATATAGCACTGGTCGATATGGTAAGTATATTGTTATAAATAGTAGTTTGTTTTAGTCATTGCATGCTAATTACCGTTCTTAGTTGACCAGCAAAGCACGTCCCCGCCAAATCACCATTAATAAAAAAACGTCAATTTCTGTATAAAGCACTGGTCGATATAGTAACTACATGCATATTATGGTTTAGTAGTTTTTAATTAAGAAATACATTTCGATTTAACGTTGTTCGTCGGCCAATAAACAACGATTTGGAGTTCTGATACGTAGGCATTAAACCACGAGAGCGTTATATTTAGTGGTTTAATAGCCGTGCGTCAGAACGACAAAGAGTTTTTTATTGGCCGATAAACAACGATATAGCGAAATTTATTTCGATTCTAACATGATTTGACAACTGTTTTTGCAACTGTAATGAGAACTATATTTTACTATGCTCCGCTCAGAATCGGGACTTCTTTTTGCGTTGTTTATTGGGTAGTTTAATAACGATATTTTTGTTCTTTGGCTATAGAAAAATTAGCGAGTATCATGTTAGAATAATTGATAATTACCGTTGGTTCTTGACCAGCGAAGCACGCTCCCTCCAAATGACCATAAATCAATTATTTAGTTGATTTATCGATCAAAAAAGTTATTTTTTAAATAATAAACAAGAAATCGTTTTGAAACTCTCCACTTCCAAAACTCAAAATAGTAGGCAATTTTCATAATACGGTGTTTTATTTAGAAGCAATTGTATTTTGAGACATTTTTTTCAAATCAAAGCAGACAACAGTCGCTGAATTTCATTAGAAGCGCATTTCATAGCTAACGTCTTTTACTTGCATGTTATCCCAGGTGTAGATAGATAAAACATATTAACTTGTACTGTTTCTAATTTCAGCTTCCAGAAATGTTGGGCCCCAGCAAACACACCACTAGGGACTTCGTGTTAAACAACATAGGGATCTTAATCGGGGTCGCATCCATGCTGATCCTTGCTATCTTCGAGGAGAAAATAACATTCTAATATTCTATCAACGTGTTTGCATTTATGTGTACATGTATAGCACATTTCGACACATGACTTAGGTCTAGTACATATCATACCCCGGTATTAATTATTGTCATAATTTTACAGTCTTAATTATATGACATTTGTACATCAAAAAGGTCATAATTTTACTTTCGTTTGATTATATGTTATCAAGAATGGTCATGCGGCTATTTGAATACAAGTATTTCAAGTGATTTTGTAGCATTATGTCGTTTCGCTGGGTTGTTTCCCTTAGATTGGTCGAATTCCATAGTTTGTTGGAAATCTTTTCAGAATGGCCATGTTAAATTCTTAGTAAAAGCTCAAATCAAACGTTTAAAATTTTGAACCAAGAGTAGTCTTAGCTTGTGTTTAGAGGAATGTCTGACCTCTCCAAAGGGTATTCCACTCCTTGTATTGGTCCACCATTAATTCTCTTATCCTTATCTGCAATCTTTTCTCTCAGCTGACTGAGCAATGGCTGAGTGCACTGTTTCAATTGCAGCAGTGTATTGTATCTCAGCTGATAAGGGTCGCCACACTGTGACCACAGCAGGGTACCAATACACAGGAGTACAATACCCCAGATTTGGGGGGGGGGGTCAAATAAAGAAGGATTAAACTATGTTGATTAGATTTATTAAGGTTTATAACATATCCCCTTGTTCAAGTTTGTATATCATATCCCCTTGGTAAAAAATAGAATAGTTTGCTTGTCGAAAATTTAATATAATGCAAATGTATTTTTCCTGCAGCATTTATTATTGGTTTTTCTTTGAATTCTTATGTAATCGTGATATTCATATGCACTTCCCGACAATATTTTGATAAAATCTGTGGTGTATGTTTGAACGTTTACCTCGGATTTGAATTGAAGTTTGTATAATGTCTTACATATGTATTTACCAGTCGTGTTTAGAATAAGGCATTGTGCATTTTCTCTAGGAAAAAACCCACAACAAACAGGGGCCGTATTCCAGAAATATCTTATTCTTAACCTTTAAATCTACATTTTATTCAACTCATTATTTCGTTTGTACACCGCATTGTGCTTACTGTTAATTAATTATCACCTAAAGTATTAATGTTTGTTCATATAAACATAAAAAAAGAATCACAAAATTATCCGCAGTTTTTACAGTTTGAAATTTTCAACTTAAGTGAAAATACTTGAAGATTTACTTAAGATGCTTTTGGAATAATACCCCAGAGGTATAAATAATTTGATACATTTGCGATATCCACTTACCTCATTATTTGGAATAATACCCCAGAGGTAACAATAATTTGATACATTTGCGATATCCGCTTACCATATTATTTGGAATAATACCCCAGAGGTATTAATAATTTGATACATTTGCGATATCCGCTTACCATATTATATGGAATAATACCCCAGAGGTATTAATAATTTGATACATTTGCGATATCCGCTTACCATATTATTTGGAATAATACCCCAGAGGTATAAATAATTTGATACATTTGCGATATCCGCTTACCACATTATTTATGCCTGTTGGAACACTTACAGTTACGTATTATTGCATAATGTAATTTATTATAAATATTTGGAACTGTTTGGTATTTCTATGGGATATTCATATATTGTTAGTGCTGTGTGCAATTCATGATTGTTATTAATATTTAAATAAACAACATTGAATGCCAACTGTCTTGTGTGTATGCAAAACCTCCAACCATAGCCAATATTCAAAGCATAAATTCCAGTAAGTTTCCTCAAAATCATAAAGGTCCATAGGCAGTTTCCTCAAAATCATTAAAGTCCAAAGTCTGTATCCTCAAAATCATAAAAGTCCAAAGTCAGTCTACTCAAAATCATTACTGTTCAAAGTCAGTCTCCTCAAAATAATGAATTCCAGTCAGTTTCCTCAAAATCATTAAAGTCCAAAGTCAGTCTCCTCAAAATAATGAATTCCAGTCAGTTTCCTCAAAATCATTAAAGTCCAAAGTCAGTCTCCTCAAAATAATGAATTCCAGTCAGTTTCCTCAAAATCATTAAAGTCCAAAGTCAGTCTCCTCAAAATAATGAATTCCAGTCAGTTTCCTCAAAATCATTAAAGTCCAAAGTCAGTCTCCTCAAAATCATTAAAGTCCAAAGTCAGTCTCCTCAAAATAATGAATTCCAGTCAGTTTCCTCAAAATCATTAAAGTCCAAAGTCAGTCTCCTCAAAATAATGAATTCCAGTCAGTTTCCTCAAAATCATTAAAGTCCAAAGTCAGTCTCCTCAAAATCATTAAAGTCCAAAGTCAGTCTCCTCAAAATCATTAAAGTCCAAAGTCAGTCTCCTCAAAATCATTAATGTCCAAAGTCAGTCTCCTCAAAATCATTAAAGTCCAAAGTCAGTCTCCTCAAAATCATTAATGTCCAAAGTCAGTCTCCTCAAAATCATTAATGTCCAAAGTCAGACTCCTCAAAATCATTAATGTCCAAAGTCAGTCTCCTCAAAATCATTAAAGTCCAAAGTCAGTCTCCTCAAAATCATTATAGTCCAATGTCAGTCTCCTCAAAATAATGAATTCCAGTCAGTTTCCTCAAAATCATTAAAGTCCAAAGTCTGTCTCCTCAAAATCATTAAAGTCCAAAGTCAGTCTCCTCAAAATAATGAATTCCAGTCAGTTTCCTCAAAATCATTAAAGTCCAAAGTCAGTCTCCTCAAAATAATGAATTCCAGTCAGTTTCCTCAAAATCATTAAAGTCCACAGTCAGTCGCCTCAAAATCATTAAAGTCCAAAGTCAGTCTCCTCAAAATCATTAAAGTCCAAAGTCAGTCTCCTCAAAATCATTAATGTCCAAAGTCAGTCTCCTCAAAATCATTAATGTCCAAAGTCAGTCTCCTCAAAATCATTAATGTCCAAAGTCTGTCTCCTCATAATCGTTAATGTCCAAAGTCTGTCTCCTCATAATCGTTAATGTCCAAAGTCAGTCTCCTCAAAATCATTAATGTCCAAAGTCTGTCTGCTCAAAATCATTAATGTCCAAAGTCGGTCTCCTCAAAATCATTAAAGTCCAAAGTCAGTCTCCTCAAAATCATTAATGTCCAAAGTCAGTCTCCTCAAAATCATTAATGTCCAAAGTCAGTCTCCTCAAAATCATTAATGTCCAAAGTCTGTCTGCTCAAAATCATTAATGTCCAAAGTCTGTCTCCTCAAAATCATTAATGTCCAAAGTCAGTCTCCTCAAAATCATTAATGTCCAAAGTCAGTCTCCTCAAAATCATTAATGTCCAAAGTCTGTCTCCTCAAAATCATTAATGTCCAAAGTCAGTCTCCTCAAAATCATTAATGTCCAAAGTCAGTCTCCTCAAAATCATTAATGTCCAAAGTCAGTCTCCTCAAAATCATTAATGTCCAAAGTCTGTCTGCTCAAATAATCAATTCCAGTCGAAATCATAAAATTCCCATATGAGATCGCTCCACATCATAAAAGTTCACAGTCTCCTGAAAGTAATAAAAAAAAGTACAAAGTCAGTTTCCTTAAAATAATTAATCTTAGTCAGTTTCCTCAAAATAATAAAAATTTCTAAGTCTTTATTCACATAATCATAAAATTCACGAAATCTGTAGATATTTCATATACAGTTCTAAACTTGCATTCCATATTTTGTACTAGGGAGAACTGAATAAATGTGGTTTTTAGTTTTTAGTCATGCTCGAAAAACAATTACTGAATTTCACACAGAAAAGTTGATCCGACATGTTTCACATAATCTTTTTAGACTGTTAGCGGAAGATAACGACCTTCAATAAGGCGATTTCAAAAGATTGAAAAGCGTGACCTATTTCTTATTTTGCAGGCTACTAAGCACTAACAATTGATACCCAAAAATTTATACTCTCCATCAGCTATTTCAGTCCGTTCAGGGTTAGACGATACGTTGACCGTATGTATATTATAGCGTTTGCATTAAATAGTTTGCATATAAACCTATATATCTACCAAGATGGTGAAAGTAGTTCGATTTATCATTGAAATTCAATTTCATTCAAACATATGTGTCCTTTCTGTTAGAACATTTTTGCTCTCTATTTCCCTTGATTCAGGTTTCTGTCCTTTTCTCGCTAACAGTCGTTCTACGTTATCAGCGTTTCGATTGTGAATACCAGCCCATATACTCACTTTAAGCAATAAAAGAAATTTGGGATTTTATCACATTTTAATTTCTTGTATATATTATTCTGTACAGATACAAAAATCAAGTTTAACATACAACGTATACATACACATCTGTACATAGAAAATGAAACAAAACATGTTGTTCTATATAATGTTTTATGAACTTACTGGAACAAGTCCATCTATTTCTAAAGATATATCAAAGCCAATATACTACTTGGCATTGTATTTGAAACATACGACCGAAAAAAAAATAAATACACGACAGAGAAAATGTAGTTGTTTGACTTAGAAGTAACATAAATTAGATGTGCCGAAACGAGATAAATTGCAGAATGAATAAATCTCTTGGCATATATGTATTTAGTGCGTACTTAGCCCCATAATTTTAATGTATTAAATTATCATCATGTATTTGATAAAACATGGTATAGCGGATATGTAAATATTGAATTTGTGAATTTCTACGGCTTTTCAGACAAAAATAACGCATGAGAGACACTATAAATAACATTTCAATTAGACGCTACACATTCAAACAAACAAAAACACCTTCACAAATGCATTGTACCATGTATCCATATGACATCAAGCACATTATGTACTGGAACTGCTTTTGCAAAACGATACCCAAAAAGTCCACATCAACAGTATTACAATGGATTCACGCAGATGTAGATGGATAAGTTATTCTAACATGTTACTCGCTAATGTTTCTATAGACAAAGAAAAAAAATATCATTGTTAAACTACAATAAACAACACAAAAAGTAGTCACGATTCCGAGCGGTGCATCTTAAAAAGTAGTTCCAATTACAATTGCAAAAATAATCATGTTAGAATCTAAATAATTTTCCCATTACCACTGTGCAACGGCCAATAAACAAATCTTTGTTGTTCTGATGCGTGGCTATTAAACAACTCGGCCTAACGCCCTCGTGGTTTAATTCCTCCGCATCAGAACTCCAAATACTTGTTTATTGGTCGATAAACAACGATAAATACAAATAATTTCTTAATTAATACATGATTTATTAACTATGTTCATACTTACAAATGAACCAAAACAAACTTGTGTAATTTTAATGCTTTCATTCTTAAACGTGAGGTTATTTTATCATTTTTACGTCAGTGCAGCTTAACAGAGTGTATTCTTGTTTTCCATTAAAATTCTAGAATTTTATTTCCACTGTTCAATTTTAAACTATTAAAAGCTACATCCTTGTAACTCCAGAATCACAACATAGTTTTATGTCTGAAAACTTATGCACATATATATGGATTTCTAGGATGGTCATTTTCAATGATTTTAAACATCACAATTATCACGATGCTATAAATTTGATTTAAGAACAGTTTTCAAGTTGTGAGTCTGTCTAATAAACAAATGTAAACACTTCCAGTGCACATAAAAAATCATTTTGATGCAAAAATGTACATTTATTTAAATTATAACATGTCATGGACCTTATTTTTACTGAACTGTATATTTGGCATATCTTACGTACACTTGTGTACTATAATTAACAATAATAACAAAGTATTTTTCTGGATTATACATTTAACTTTTACTTGAAACTGGAGAATTTATACTGCTAATTCAAAATAACAACACATGTATAAAACACTTGGAAATGTTTAAGTGTTTTGTTTTTTACACATTTACCCTGAATGAAAAACATTTTGCATTCATATTACATATTGCTAGAGTTATATATAATACAAGTTGAATTCATGCAAACATATTTCGATTCAATGAATAAATCATTCACCACCACAAACCTTTGAAATATGCATGAGGCATGTCATGGGAAACCTGGGCTTAATGCATGTGTGTAAAGTGTTCTACCGGATCAGCCCGTTGTTTTATTTTTGTGCAGTCCGCAGACTGCCCAGGTTTTTCCAGGATGACACTTCACGCATGTGCATTAAGCCAGAATTCCCACGACATGCTATATATGTATACACTTCAACAATACATATTAATTGCCTTGACATAATTTCTAAAATGCATCAGTCACACAAATAGTTTTAATTAACTTTTATTTATGGCCCACTTACATGTTACTAGTGCAAATATGTGTATGACTAGGTTTGAATGCACTAATAGACATAAAGAAGTAAGATTTGTACCAGTAAAAAATAATTTGCATTGCAAAGAAAAAAAACAATTTTGCTTCGCAAATTTCCAATCTGTTTCAAGTTTTCAAATGATATTAAAAATAATACTGGCAAGTATTTGAGGTGACTAAATAAAGAATTTTCGGTATCGTGTTTCTTTCAAATGTTTCAATAACATAGAAGACAATTGCTCGTGTTTAGTGATCTCTTCCAGACAAACATTTCACACTGAGGTCTAAGTTTTACACGGAATGCATATACAACCACCAAACAACTGTTTGTGTCACGATCACATAGTAGGTAAATGCAACAACTTGCAAGTTAGTAACAACAATGACAACAATTAGTTAAACAATGAACTAGGTCTGCGTATGATAAAAGAAGATACGCTGTAGATATCCAATTACCATAAAGAAAATATAACATTTTTGTCCAAATGTTCGTCAACTGAACCAAATTTCAGAGTTTCACTCAGAAAACACTTTCCAAAAGATCCCGTTGCATAACAATGCCAGGATAGATGACAACACATGCTTGGGCGATGCTCGTTCTATGATTTGGGCTGATAATTTGAACACTACTGTCTACTAGTACAGTTTCTAGTCTTCTAGATTTCGGAAGCCAGTCTGCATTTCTTCGTACAAGTCATCAAAGTCCTGCTTAATTTTTGCCTCGCCATCTTTCACTGGGTCCTGCAAACAAAATAAAAGTATTTTAATCATAAAGATTGCTGTTTAAATTTTCACCAACAGAGTTAGTAACAATACAACAATTTCATAAGTAACAGCTACATCATCATTATTACAATACCATTTAAAATCCAGCATCTGTTAGACAAAGATTTTATGAAAACAGACAAGCAAGCCAACTCAAACAAGATTAGTTATTTTAAATAGAGTTTACATTTTAAATCTTGCTATCGTTAACATAATCTGCTTTCTCCCATTTCTTCGCGTATGATTTATTGAATCCCTTTGACTTTTATATAATTAATTTTCGATTCCTCAATCTAGAATCAACATTTCATATATATTCATTGCGAATTAGTTGCATATTTACAACAGAAACTTTTTCAATATGTAAAATCTAAAGGTCAGTACTCCCTCAAATACAGCATTTAATTTTCTATTACACGTATAAAAGTGTACCTTGAATTTCATACTGCTCAGTTTATAGAGTGTGTCTCCCATCTGGTCACGGATGATTGCCCATGTGATCTTGTTCTCGCTCTGTGCCGTCGTCTCAACGGCATGTCGTGCCATGTCGTAGAATGCGATCATGTTCCTCAACATACCCACGGTCTTGTAGAATGGACAGAATCTGTGGGGAGACGAGATTGTTTGAATGTACATGTAGAACAGAAAATGGGAACTAAGATATAGCAATTCAACATCCCCACTGTCATGTAGAATACGCAAAATGTGCATGGATACAAGATAATTATATTGTTAACACATTACAGATGAGCACAAATAATTTATACAACCATGCGGAAAATTGTACAACACATCAGAAAACATTTATCACATGGTCTTATTTGACATTAAACAAATTAACCATTATTAAGTCTTGTATTTTGTAACATTCGTTATAATTTCATGATTTTACCTGTACATTAAATATGTTTAATGTCAAAATAAAATTGTGTTTAACTATGTAACTTTATAACAAAAATATATAACACTACAAACATTTTACAACAAGTAAAACCTAACGCATAACTAGGTCCATTTACGCTATACAGTTTACCACCTACAATCTAAATGGAAACTCGGCCAGTTACCTATCGTATGGTGTGTAACCGTTCTGCTGAAGGAAATCGTCTTTCAACAACTTGGCAACTTCAAGAATGATTTTGTCAGACTCGGCCAAGGAACCCTAAAATTGAAATAAAGTGTGAAAACACAGATTTAAGTAAAAACAAGGAAATGAGATGCTTCAGTCAAATAACGTCGGTCAGTTAACCTACTAACTTTTCCTGGGCAAGTTTAGCTGACCTAAGCGGTTTACCAGTACTTAGTGCACAAACTTATGCCAGTAACTGACAACTGCCCTACTTAAATTAGAGGTAGGGAGAGAAAGGCCGTAGAAATTATTTCATGACCAATCTCCACACAAGTTATGTGGCCGATATTTCCTTTTTTAAGTAAGACATTGTATACAATACTTGTACTGCCACCTTTTATTTGCTGACATGCAATACAATTAAGCAATGAACACACAAGCGCTTGGACTACATCCTTATTCTATCAATTGACTTTACGACGAGATTTGATTAACGATGTGTTTAGGACTTAATTGTTTGATGGACGTGCCTTGTAAAAACATCTGTTCACTCTAAACGGTGTTTGACGGACTTTATCCTAGGTAGGCGTGGTTATAAATCCCATAGCGTATCGTCCATTACATGCAAATGTTTAAATTCTGTCAATAACACTTGACACACACCACCACCTGTTTACTCAATGATGAATTCTCTAAACTGATCCAATACCAATATTATTTTTCAACATATGCACAAACACCTCCACACAGACCTTCCTTTTTGGATAACTCCTTAAATGTTTACACTTACCTAACAGAGTTGTGTCCCTTTATATTAACCAAAAATATTATGACACCATCCCTCAGAATTCCATTCACTATAATGTTCAAGGGCCAACAAAAACAATTCTGTGATTCGGGCAACCTGACCGTACCTAGCAAAAATCCCCCAACCCTAAATTTTGAAGCAACCATTGTTTTCCGTGAAATCTGTATTCATCAGATTTTAGGTAATTCTAAAAGTTTTTTGTTTTTTTTCGAAATGTGTCTTTAAAATAAAATTTAAACAAAAACACTCAATCCCAACCCTACCTAACTTTTTCGAGACCGTTGCCAGAAACACACAATTTATTTTTGTTGGCCTTATCTACCACAGTTTTCACCATGCGTTATGTTACCTTGCCGACCAGCTGTACGATTTCGGACAGATCCTCTTCTTCCTGGAGAATTTCTCTCGTCTACAAATGGACAAGCACAGATTAGATATGCAGAATAAAGATTAAATGGAAGCGATCTGATCAAAAGCTTTCGGAGAGTGCAGACCTCCAAAATTAAAAATTTACCTAAACCCAAACGAAATAAAGCACTGCATGAGATTATTGCCATTATGCTTATCAAAGCTCCATTACAGATAAGAAAACAAGCCATCAATAGACAAGAATTCCTACCTTGGTCCTAAGTGGGACGAAATCTGGGAAGTTTTTGTCATAGAACTCGTCGAGGGCTCTCATGTAGTTACTGTAACTAATGAGCCAGTTTATGGAGGGGAAGTGTTTACGCTGTGCAAGCTTCTTGTCCAATCCCCAGAACACCTGCACGATACCCAGGGTTGCCGCGGTAACGGGATCCGAGAAATCACCACCGGGTGGGGAGACACTAAAATGGAACAACAGTGTTTTGTTTTTAATTTTCAACAGTCATTGTAACTATTTTGAAGCGATTGTCAGTAACATGTGCACAAAATTGACGAGACAATACTGGCAACTGTTGTTTACGAATTGCAAAAACTCAAAGCTGACAATACAAAGTGAAAGCCCCATTAAAATGAAATACTAATTTCAATCACTTTTACAATTACATTAGGAAAACACAATTAATATAATAAAATACAATGACATTATGACGCATTGGAGATCAAAATAACCTGATAAATACTACATATTTTAATCGTTTTATATATCTCCGGCTATATACCCTTATATAGCAGTGATTGTTAAAACAAGTCATCCATAGTAAAATTTCTTTTTTTATCATGCACTTTTCTACAAAAGTTGCCTGTACTCTTACATATTTTGCTCTAATTACCAAATTTCCCCCCCCTATTTTTTTCCTGCCAAAACCTAGAGCAAAACCCTGGGGATCCATAGAGTCTGAAAACATAACTGAGTAACCAAAAGCTAACAACAACAATCCATCTTGTTGTTGCAACACTTACGCTCCTACAATGCTGACACTGCCCTCTCTTGCCGGGTTTCCGAGACACTTCACGCGCCCGGCTCTCTCGTAGAAGGAGGCCAGACGGGCTCCCAGGTAGGCAGGGTAGCCCGAGTCAGCGGGCATTTCAGCAAGACGTCCGGAGATTTCTCTCAGGGCCTCGGCCCAACGCGAGGTGGAGTCGGCCATCATGGACACGTTGTAACCCATGTCACGGAAATACTCCGACAGGGTAATACCTGGAATACGGATACAACTGAATTAAAGTGAAGTTGTTTCACTAAAGCTGCATTGTTTAAGTAAAAGTAAAATATGGGGGAATAACTATCTACCTGTATGTAGGACTAAACAAGACAGTTTGTTACATAATTTAGTCCAACAAAATGTGTGTTCAAGGCAAGCGATTTTAAAATGAATGGTTGAGGATGTATTCACAAGTAATATGCAACAGGTTAAGTGACTTGCGCTGATTAATTGCTCCATTAATTTCTTTAACTGTAGCTATTGTTTTAAACAAGAACATAAGCCCAACACTAAGATTTTATACTAAACGTTTCAAATAATACATGAAGTTAGAACAAAACTGAAGCACGTAAAATATTTTTAATGTGATTCATGCAGAATTTAGTAACATCAGTGAGCTCTGATACACTCACCTGTGTAGATGGACGCCTCTCTGGCGGCGACGGGCATGTTGGAGGTGTTGGCGACCAGCGCGGTTCTCTTCATGATGCTCTCTGGTTTCCCATCCACCTCCATCGTCAACTGTAGGGAACACACATGACGTGGTGAGAACATGATTCATGAAGAAAACACAATGTAGGTGGAACATCTGTTTGAGACGACACATTGTCAGCAGCCAGTTTGTTCACTGCTTTGGGAATAGGTCCGGTTCCCATCAAACTGGGAGTTTTGTGTCATAAAATCTTGCCAAGTGGGAAACATTTACGAAAGTAATTTAAATAATCATTCAATGAAGTACTTATACTAGTGCTATACTACATGAACATGGAATTTTAATGGTGTTTATCAATAACCACACGAATAATTACATGATTTACAAGTTATATAAACATTTCCTACGTATTTAGGATTTCTTCACGTCAGATTTAGCAACTGTTTTATTCCACTTGGGAAAAAGAAACCATATTTGGCATTGGGAGTGGGTCCTATTTTTGGGACCAGGAAACACTAGGGATCATTGGCCAGGCTAATAAAAGATTTAATTAGAAATATAATGTATAACACCGAGGCTTAGTGAACAGATGTGTTAATTCAAAAAGTAGCTACAAGTGAAATGTGCAATTATTTTTATTTAAAATTTGTCAAACAAAACTGGGCAGCTGCAAAACATGTGTAAACCTAACTTAAGCATGGTGTAGCATTTCTAAATATGTTCACACCTTAATCAATAAATAATATATAAATCAAAATTAATTAAATACACGTAAGAAATAATGTTCAGTTTACTTAACAAAGTAATATCAGACGGCGTTTGTAACTGCATGCTATTTTGTGTACTTAATACGATTGTTTTATTTTTATTACAAATAGAACTTCCATCACAATAAGGAATACCAGAGATCCTCGCAGGACTTGTCTGTTTGTTTGTTTGGATTTTTAGCCGTTTTTAACAGTATTTCAGTCATATCACGGCGGCCAGTTAACCTACTCACACTTTTCCTGGGCAAGCTTAGCCGACCTCAGCGGTTTACCAGTACTAAGTGCACATACCTATGCCAGTAACTGACAACTGCCCTACTTGAATCAGATGTAGGGGGAGAATGGCTGAAGAAATAATTTCATGACCAATCCCCAAACAAGTCATGTGGCCGGGCTGGGGTTCGAACTCACAATCCCCCGATTGACAGTCCAGCGCTTTACCAACTGAGCTAGCCGGGTCCGGCCCTCGCAAGACTAACCTCGGGGAAATCTCTCAGTACTTCAGACATCTCGTTACCACGCTCACCACACCCGACGTAGACGATGACATCACTGTTACTATATTTAGACAGGGACTGAGAGATCACGGTCTTTCCGCAGCCAAAAGCCCCGGGGATAGCAGTGGTACCTCCCTGCACACAGCTGTGGAAAAAAATAACCAAGATTAATGTACAATTCTTTTTAGTTTTTCAGTCAACAACTTGAGATAAGTGAGTCAAGCATGCATCATGTACAAAAATTCATCTTTTTTTTTACAATTAATATTATAAAAGGCCAATAATTTATTACATGTATTAGCTTGTTTTTGGAGTTGTTATTAAAATAAGTCTGCTTATAGTTTTGTTGCATTATTAGAACTTCAATATAAGTGTCAACATGTTAATTTGTCATTTCAAGTGCTTTCTAAATTAATGGCATAAAGTAAGATCTGAGATAGGAAGTATATCATAATACCGGTCTATTTGCACCCGAAATGTCTATAGACAAACAAACAGCTCAACAGTATCTGCGTTGTTGTTTTTTTGCCTTATTTGTGTGCTGATAATCAGTTACATTCACAAAGCCAACAAGTATACTTTTTTTCACATTTTTTTTGCCTAAATTCACAAATGAAAAGGTGGATAAAAAAATACTTAATCTTGGATATGTTAAATGTTTGCATGAGTGTTTAAATCACATTTATCATGTGTTTGTATTTTAAGTTTGATTAAATACAAGAAGATCACTAGTAATTTTTTTAATTTTGATACTAGTTTATATTTCTCTTTACAAAGCGTTTTCACAATTTCACAGAAAATGGCATATTCACAAATCACTGAAAAAACCCACAAAAAACACAGGTGATTATAGTGAAATCAACATACGGGAAGAGGGCATCCAGAACTCTCTGTCCGGTAAGAAGCGGGTGATTTCCAGCGAGTTTTTCAGCCACGGGTCTCATTTGACGTACGGGCCACACTTGCAACATGGTGTACTTCGTCTTTTGTCCATCAAACACCGTCTCCAGAATAACATCCTAAAACAAGAGATGTTTGTAACACATGTATGCCCCCCGACTTGCAGCCAAGTTGTGAATATTTGCAATTGTTAAGAATCTTTTTTAATATGCAATCCCAAGCGAGGTCTCGATATATGGTATCTATGTATGAAGTTTCATTAAAATATCTCGATGCGTTCTCAAGTTATTGAGCGGAAACCGTTTTTCTATTTTTAGTAATGGTGACTTTCGAAGGGGGGCATAAATATCCACCAACAAAAATGTATTAAATAACATTAACGAAACAAATATTCCATTTAATTTGTGTCTGTAATAGCACTGGTCTGATGTTCTGAGACACATTATGTTCTGTTTAGGCCAGGGCTGGTACTCACAAAGCTCCTTAGGGAAATCTTAAGTTCTACTTACAACAAAAATTCAGATCAAATTTTAAATGTGAAATTCAGTAATTAATATTCACAATATGGTAAAAAAACAAAGAGAATGTTCACTCTTTACAAGATTAATACTGAATTAATGAAACGACAAAGAAATTTTAATAAAATTACTTATTTTTTACTAACAAGCTTGCGTATACGGGCCCTGTAGATTTAACCACTTTGAAATATAAATGAGCGTCGTGGAAAAACCGGTCTTAATGCATGTGCGTAAAGTGTCGTCCCGGATTAGCAGTCACAGGCTAATCCAGGACGGCACTTTCTGCTTTTATGGTATTTTCTGTTTCGAGGAAGTCTCTTCTAAACATAAATCCACTGTAGGCGGAAAGTGCCGTCCCCGATTAGCCTGTGCAGTCCGGAACGACACTTTACGCACATGCATTAAGTCCGGTTTTCCCACGACGCGCCACAAATACATAGACCACGATATGATATCAGATATATTAAAGGGACTATGTCATCGAAAGGGCCTCAAGGGGGAAATATTTTTTTTAATTCTGAAATTCAGATATTAATACTGACATATAATTATGGTTAAAACAGGGTATATATATAATGAAAGAAGAGTTCTCGCATTCTGAGATAAAAATCAATTTATAATAAGAGTCTTGTTTGTTTGGCCCTTTTCATGTTTACATTTTGACGTCATAATTGTGAGCATTTTTTATAACCATAGTTTACACTCTACTTCTTACCAAGCATGACAGCGCAGTTGGTTAAAGTGCTGTCTACTGCCATTTCTACGTATGATTCCTAAGTCGGGAGTTCGATCCCTGCTTCGGGTTTTAATTTTGCAGAATTTTTTGCTTATTTGTTTTTATCAAATATCTTATTGTTTACTATTTTAAGTTTTATTTATTTCATGTACATGTCTTTATAAAGCGAATTTCCATCATTTAATATCATTTATAGTGTAATAGGAATCCAATTTTTCGACGACATAGGCCCTTGAAGAGTGCCATACATTTCTGCGTTAACTTAACATGTCACTTACATTGATGTCGTACGATCCCGGCTCAGCGATGAATGTGACGGTCCCGCGGGCCTTGGGGGGCACTATGAGCCTGTGCTTCACCAGAATATTCTCGTAGACCATACCGTAGATGTCACCACCCGTCACATGACTTCCCACCTGCAGCGGAGCAACATTGACATGCTTACAAATAAAATAGTGGTAATATTTATATCTTGAGACCTGGGTGTGTATTTAAAGCTGCAGTCCATGGATTTTAAATAAATACAAAGTAATTTGGCAACAGTTCTTATGAACGCTAATGGTGTTTATTCAACTGAAAACTGTTGCTTAATTATGAAACTTAATTCATACTGTCTAAGTTTGAAAACGCTTGGTACGAACGGAATGTACACCAATGTACATGCTGATTTATTCCAGAAGCATCACCAGCTATCGCATACAGAAAATATACTCTAAGATGTTATCAAAACGACATTATTGCACTTATTTAAATATGTTTTTTTTGCATTTTGATCGGTAACGTGTCCATTAGAAACGATTTCTGCAAAGTTTAATTTTCATGAACACATTTCTGGACTGCTGCTTTAATGGTAACCAGAATATCTGCGAAAGCACAAATGTGGCGCGTAGGCTAATCAGGGACGACACTTTACGCACATGCATTAAGCCCGGTTTTCCCACAACGCGCCTCATTTGCAATCATTGTAATTTTGATCGATATATATAAGTCAAGTACCAGTTAGTGACTAACAGTCTATACAAGCACAAGACAGTACACAAACAATTGCAACGACATGCATTCTAATGTCACACTGGTGTGGTATTCCCAAAGCATCTTAAGTTAAAATTTATTCTTATCCTTAAATCTGGGAATTTCCTCAACAGTATCATGCTATACAGAAACAGTCAAGCACAAAGTTATATTTTAAAATAACATCAGTAGTACATTGTAATTTTAGAAATATCAACAACATATGTCTATGTTTATTTAGTAAATAATTACAATAAATTCAAAATTTTCACTTAAGTTAATATATTTAAGAACTTACTTAATATGCTTTGTGAATACAACCCCTGAACGTTAATCAATTGTCTTAAAAAGCTCAAGTATAAAAGTCGAAACTTACGCGTATATTTCTAAACGGCTCGAAGTCCCATTTCTTGGACCTGTCGAGGGCAGGTGTGTTGATACCCTTGGGAATGTAGATGCTCTGCATGAGATGGGCGATGTCTTCCAATGGACGCTGGATACCTGGAACACCATGGTAGAATGTGTGGTTACACTACACCCTATTTGTGTAAACGTGTGCAGATGATTTTATTGACTGAGTGCTGGATTACAGTGTATAATGACTGCAATTTCAAATTAACATTTGGTAAAAACAGTGTGAAATTGTCTGTTAGGACCAAATTTTAGATTTTGAAATTACAATAATTTGCCAAAAAATAATCTTTTTTTATGAAACACATTATATTTTAGTAAAATGAGAGCAAATAATTTCGATACCACAAAAAAATTCGAAACAGTACTGAACAGTTTTAATTCACAGAGTTTGAAAATGAATGCAAGAAATGAAGCGATGAATTTAACAAATTTCTGGAGGCCGTCAGGCAGTTACATTTTTATTTTGACCTCTACAGTCAAAATTTACTGAGAACCCTCAATATGTTAACTAATACTGGTACAAAACTTTGGATTTAAGTCTCACCATCAAAGATGGAACCCATGATGCCAGGTCCAAGCTCCACTGAGAGAGGCTTGCCGGTTCTCAGCACTGGGTCTCCGACAGTCACACCAGCTGGGAACCAGAATTAAGGAAGGTTTCTTCGTTGATGACTGACATTTTTTTGAAGTACTTTAAAAACAGTGTCATTAGAGCCTTTTACTTGCACAACAAATCACTTTGCTCCCAATTTTATTTTGTGATACACTTTGGTATTATTGCAACTCAATTACTGTATTTAATTACAGACCTATATTCAATATTTTTTATTCTTAATCATCCATTTGGATGTTGACAATGACAATGAAAGGAACAGGAAACCATAACACTTTATCTGCAACAATACACATAGTTATTTCAAATACATGGCTGTGTAAAGGATACAAGTGTCTTCGTAGACTTGGATGGTGGCCATGTCCCCCTCGAGCCTGATGATCTCTCCTACCAGCTCGTCGTGACCTACCCTCACCAGCTCGTACATGGCCGACCCCGACATGTTCTGGGCCGTCACGACTGCAAGGTAAGCAAGAAGCATGTATCACAGTATGCAGTGTCTCTTTTAAGGCCAATATGGGGCCGAAATAGGGACCCATTCCTCCACTGTGGACTCTGGACTCCAGGGCTTTTTTTCATCATTTTGGCAATATGACCTATACCAAAGAAATTGGGAATTTTAGTGTAAATTCACCAAAAACTGTGAAAAAATATAATTGTTTGACAATTATAAATATATCACATTCAATAAAATGTCCTGAACAAAAAACAAACCAGTAAAACAGTTATTAAGACTTCAACAGTCTTTATTTCAACACTGAACACCACTTATTCCAAACATCTGAAAGTCAAACAATGAATTGGGAATTTCTGGGACTGGATTTGGGAAAAAAAGAAACTTCTTGCCATTAGAAATATGACCCAACAACGGCTATAAAATTGGCCAAAAAAAATCCCTGAATTTGCATATATAATATTTTTTCCCTCAAGATCTCAAAATTTTTTCCTTAATGTCTAATTGGTTGCATGATAATATGTGCGAGTTAAAATTGAGGGAAAAAAGCAAAGTTAACATTGGCTACAAAAAGTTCCATCTGGGTATTTTTGAACATCATGGAGCAAACAATGGACAATTCTTATACCTTATGGGAAATAATTTTCTATTAGCTAATATATGTAATGAAAAATGATAAATATGGTATTGCGTAATTACGGTATACCATGCTGTTATTTGCTATAAATACATATAAAGGTCTGCCTTATGTTTCATGAAAACAGTAGTTGAAATACCCGCAAGCCCGCAGGAGTGAACAGAAAATCCCAGGCTAAAGAAATGTTCAATTGGCTACAACTTTTTCTTACTAAAACCCTATAAAATGCCTCAAATTAGTAGAAATTCCATGTTGAATGGTAAATTTGGCTAAAGACAATTTTAAGCCAGGGTGAGCCCTGAATCCATTTTATATAGACTGGCTTGAGACATTGTCATCCTTTTTTCCAATAATAGCTAAAAACACTGTATTATGCAGGGTTGTCATTATTTAACTGATTGCCGATCAGATTCATCATTTGAAATCGTGAGCAAATGTGTTGTTTTTTTCAGGAAGTTTAAAGATGCCATCTGTCATACCACAATGGGGCCCCTAGACTCCTGCCCAAATCCCTTGTTGTATTTGAAATGACAACCCTGATTATGTTTCGTAAGAATAAGAGATCACACATAGAATGGACATGATTTTTGTTATTTTTCACATAAAACTGTGCATTTCATGTTGTTTGTGTTTTGTTTTTGTTTTTTATTCTGTCAATGCTTTTGGTATAATTAGCATTTTTCCATAACTTATTCATAAAAACTGATTGTGTCTTTGATCATTTTTACTGTAATTATAAACTGTGTTCATGCACAGTTTCATTTTTTGTGTGAAAATTTATAAATGCATAAAAGTATACAGTTTTGTTGTAAAATCAGCTTTACTGATGCAATTATATATGCAGGTGTCTATTGCACTAAAATTTTACTTCGAAGAAATGTTAAATTACAAAAGGTAAACTGCATATAAAACAATGCTGTAATGAAACAGTTTATTCTATGTTTGACGTCTTATTCCAACTTCACATAATAGTGTGTTCAAAAGATTTCCTATGCTGGTGCTAAGGAATCTGATTTAGCAGTCAAAACAGATTTTGCAAAGATAACCTGTTATTTACAAGTATTTTCCTCTGAAAGTGTGAAAATATGCTTCATTTTCAAATATTTTAATGAAATTTAGTTGCCAATAAGAAAATAATGGCAGCCAATCGCTAGTTTGGCTACTGCTAGTGATAACATATGATTTCAGGCTAAATAGACCAAATTGCCTATTTCAGGCTTGATATACCAAATTGCTTATTTCAGGCTTGATAGACCAAATTGCTTATTTCAGACTTGATAGACCAAATAGCTTATTTCACGCTTGATAGACCAAATTGCTTATTTCGATAAAAGCAGTGATCGAAACTAGCACAACCCGTCAGTATTTTTTAGGGAAAATTTGGGGTCGAAATTCGGCCCCATTCCCCTGCTTAAAAAAGTGTATATTTTTCCCCTGTATTAACACTAAAATTCCCCTCAGAATTTAAGATTTAGTGAAAAAAAAATTTGACCAAAATCGGACAAAAACTGACTAAGATGGAGGAATTTTTGTAAACAATCCCTGCAATTTTTTCATCAAAGCAAGTTAGTGCATAATTTTAGTTATTATTTGTAGCAAAACAATTCATTAATGTTTTATAATAAAGTAAATAATTATAAAAATGCAATAATACTGGCAGAAATCTAATTTCAATTTTTTTTTATTTCAGTGGTTTTTTAGGGACAATTTGGGGCCGAAATTCGGCCCAATTCCCCTGCTTAAATAGTTTATCATACCACTATGCTGATATCGGCCTGATACAAAAGTGCCGGATATATTTTTTTATATCAGGTCAGTAGCGTTTATATCAGTCAATGTTTGGAATTACGTCATATTATTCGGAAAAAACTATAGTCAACAGTTTAAGTAAAAATGTATCATATTCAACAAAACAAACAATTTGATACCAAGAATCTATATAGTTTATTATTTTTAATTGTCATAAATCACAAAAACATTATTTTTTAAATATTCACATAAACCCGCACTTTGGTAGTGATATGATGTCATCTATGGAACACAATTAATCATCCATACAATTTATTTCAATACATTCATAATAAATGCACTAAAAATCACTACACAGCATCAGTTTATGTTGAACCAAAAACATTATTACCAAAAATTGAACACACTATAGTCAAATACTGTCAATATTGACACGATCTTGGAAATGTCAATTTCAATACACAACTCCAAAATGGCGTCTCCAAACAATTCAGCGTTGTGTGTTCTCCGATAAAATTGATCGTTGCAATCCATTTCAGTTCGCATTTTCAGTATTTTATGAATGAGCATGCGTGTAATCAATGTATTCGTAGTGAAAACAGTTCACTTATCATTACGAAATGTTAATAATAAGGTATTATTCAGTCAACTTTTAGAAATCCATAACTACATGTGTACGTGAACGTGTAAAGGTCGGCTCAGCAAAATCAGCGACGCCCTTAGTTTTTAAATATATACAAATCAACTCGTTTGGTGATATTTTACGAAAAATGTGCTCGGAAAGCCTAGCCGTTATATTATTCTAAGCCTCACCTGATATATTACACAAGACCAGGCAGTATCCTATTATTCTCTATATATATTTTCCCCTATATTTACATTAAAATTCCCCTCAGAATGTAAGCTTTATTTTGAAAAAAAACTTGACCAAATCGTACAAAAATTGACTAAGAAAGAGGAATTTGCGTAAACATTCCCAGCAGTTTTTTTATCAAATCAAGTTTGTGCATATATCTAAGTTATCATTTGTAGCAAAACAATTGATTAATGTTTTATAACGAAGAAAAATATAAAAATGTAATAATGCTTTTCTACAAAAACTATTCCCCTTTTTCCGTAAAATTCTCCTCTGAAGGGCCCCGCCACTTTTCCCCCAAAGGCAACAAAACCCACTGTATTTTTATCATTTAAGATGAAATTAAATGATAATTTCGGATATTAATCATTTTGTTTGTATTTCATGTTGCTCTGGCTTCTATTCCAGTTGCTCGTGCTTCTATTCCAGATGCTCTTGCTTTCTATTCTGCATGCTCTGGTTTCAATTCCAATGGCTCTTCTATTCCACTTGCTCTGGCTTCTATTCCACTTGTTCATGCTAATATTCCACTTGCTCTTGCTTCTATTCCACTTGCTCCGGTTTATTTTCCATAAGCTTTGGCTTCTATTCCTCTTGCTCTAGTTTCTTTTTTTCAGGTGTTCTTGCTTCTATTCCATTTGCTCATGTTTCTATTTCATTTGCTCTAGTTTCTATTCCACTTTCTCTGGCTTCTATTGAAGTTGCTCAGGCATTTATTCCACTTGCTCATGCTTCTATTTCAATTGTTCTATCTTCTATCCCACTTGCTACGCCCCTGATAGTACTCTAGATACAATATCAAACAAAACAATCAAAAGTCTGATGCCTACCACTACTGTTGTCTGAGGTTGCACTGGTGTAATGGAGATGGTGTCAGCCAGATTGCGATCAAAGGGCGTGAAAGTCTCCGCGAAAGTCGTTGGACCTCGGACATTGCCAATAAAAATCCGTGAATTCCGGGAAAAAGTGTCCGAATACTGGTCCTCGTGTCCGGTGAAACATTCGGTCAAAAATATTTTATGACATCAATTGCTGTATCTGTTTCCACAACAGTCATAACTTCATACTTGAAGGTCACTGATTGGGTTGAAGACGTTGAAGGGACTTTGACAAATACAATTGAAATCATATATATCTTGCAAAATTAAGATGCTGATAGTACATGTAGTAGCTTAGTTAATTAAGCACTGTCAAGTGTATATTGTTTTAGTTGCCTCAAAGATATTGTTTTTATCGTATTTAAATGGTTCTTGCAAAAAATAAGTGGCCAGTAATAGTTTGTCCGGGCCAGTAATATTTGTGGCATTACCGGTCCTCGCGACCAGTAAAAAGTTCACGACTTTCGCGGAGACTGTCGTGAGTTCGTACTCCATGAGCGTTTGAATGATCTTTCTCAGAAGACACCAAATACTGGTTCTACCCAGGAAACGGACTCGAAAATGTCTCAATAAGCATCTGGCTTTTGACACAATCTAACTTAAATATATTGGTTTACACTTTACTGTACAGTTGTCTGTAACAAGATGTTTTTTGAACACTGAGAAATTAAAATATAGAATTAGATCTACGAGTAATTCTGGTCCAGTATATATGGAAATATCCAAGTGAAGAAGAACTTTTTTTCTTTTTTTTTCGTTTTACAAACACATCATAATTTTGATTATTTTTAATTACAAAAAGAAACCCATCAATCTGTGAACAAGTCCCTTTAAATAAAAAACTACAGAATGCAATGTATTAAAATCTGTCAACACTATGTAAAGCATGTAAATTGTAATTCCATTGTTTTGTCGTTGTGTAAAGTATGTAGCATGTGACAGCACTATGAAACATACATGTATTATATTATGTGGAATCATTTGTTAAAGCATGTGCCTTTGTGTCTGTCAAAGCCAACAATTTTTCTGAATTTTACCTCAAGATAATAGTACACTCTTATGAAGGCAAACTTGGTGAAGAAAAGTTATAAATATTACATTAATTAAATTGTATGCACCTATCCATATTTTACCCCTCGGGGGGGGGGGGCCTAACCAAGGGGAATTTGACTAATTCCCCACCCTAGAGCCAAGCATATTTGTCTAAATCCCTACAGGAGGTGATGCTTGGTGTATCAAATATAGCCCAATATTAGCGGGATCAAAAATCCAACTTAAGTCTATTTCCTGGGACTCGGAATCATTCGGCATGTCAAATTCCCACCTGTCGGGAATATTTGCTTTCAGTCTGAAGTCCCATATATGCCAGCCCTTCCCCCCTGGGGGAAGTATTGATAGGTGCATTGTGTATAGCATGTGACAACACTTTCACGCATGTATTATAGTAAATATGGGATCACTGGATATAGCATGTGCCTTTGTGTCTGTAAATGCCAGTTTGTTTTTATTTGACCTCAAGATGATTTTAAACTCTTCTGAAGGCAAACTTTGTTTAGAAAGTTATAAAAATAACATTTTATGCATGATTTTCTTTTAATGGGTCAGATGGTTCTGTCTTAAACTTTCTTCATTGTTTTTAGAATTATTGTGTAATAAAACCTATTGGACCTAATTATCATACCCTGAACATGTATTACAGAGTTTGCACAGATAATTGTTCTCTATGTAGTAAAAGGTACAGTAACTACAATGCTCTTATGACAGACAGTAAGTAAAAATAAATCGAGAACAATAATTGAGGCGTGTCATGGGAAAACCGGTCTTAATGCATGTGCGGAAAGTGTCGTCCCGGATTAGCCTGTGCAGTCCGCACAGACTAATCCAGGACGACACTTTCTGCCTACAGTGGATTTATGTTTAGAAGAGACTTTCTTGAAACAGAAAATACCTTAAAAGCGGAAAGTGCCATCCCGGATTAGCCTGTGCAGACTGCACAGGCTAATCCGGGATGACACTTTACGCATATGCATTAAGACCGGTTTTTCCCACGACGCGCCTCATATGATGCTGATATAGATCAGGGCACGTATGTACCAACCCATTCTTAGACTTAAGAATGAAGGATAGACTTAGACAAAAGAAATAATACGTGTGTGTTTACATATATGCCGGGTACCAAAGTTGCTTATGTCATTAATAAATCATTACAAATAAAGAATGCTTAAATTTGTGACGGTTAATACCAGGTAAAATTCAAATTAACAACCTTTTTAGATCAGGGGCGGTATTCCCGAAGCATCTTAAGTTAAATTTTATCCTTATCCTTAAATTTGGGAATTTCCTCAACTGTATAATTCCATAAAGGAACAGTTTAGCACTAAGTAACACTTTAAAATAGCATTATTATGAACATGTTGTTTGAGAAATATCAACAACATATGCATCCGTTTAATACATTCAAATTTTGCACTTAAGTGAAAATATTTAAGAAATAACTTAAGATGCTTTGTGAATACCAACCCAGAACTGTGTCAAGAATATTCTTAAGTCTTAAGTCTAAAAATTGGTTGGTTAATACGGGTCCAAATACGGACCCAAATACGGGCCCAAATGCAGTAAATACAGTACAACTCCTGCTAGAATTATGAATTTTCTGTATGAGTAAATGCTCAGCTTACCTATGCAGAGAGATAACTGATGCCCACAGAAATGTACCCTGACATTTTCTTTACCTGGCCAGTAACATATGTTTCTTTCAGAGACCCGCATTATGAAGCCAAGCTTGAGGAATTGGAGAAAAAGCTACGAGAGATATCAGCCGCTCATGCGAAGGAAATAGAAGATTTAAAGGTAAGTTCTGGGCCAGGGTTGGTGTTCACAAAGCATATTAAGTAATTTCTTAAATTTAATCACTTAAGTGCAAAATTTGAATGTATTATATTTCTTTAGTTAATAAACACATGCATATGTTGTTCATGTTGCTCAAATAACACTTTCATATTGATGCTATTTTATAGCGTTACTTAATGCTAAACTGTTTCTGTATGGAATTATACAGTTGAGGAAATTTCCAAATTTTTAAGGATAAGGATAAAATTTAACTTAAGATGCTTCGGGAATACCACCCCAATATCACAAAGCTTCATAAATCTCTTAAAACCACAAGCTGATCAATGGTTCATAAAAAAAATCTTGTTTCATTTTACTTTTCATCCTTGCAATTTCACGGTGTATGTATATAGTCACCGTATACTGATGTTACCTTTATAATGAATGGATGGGCACCGCATACTTATGGGCAAATAAACAGATTGCAGTGCAAGAAAGTGTTAATTTCTGTGATTTTTCATCATAATGTGACAATAATTTTAGCTCTACGGAAGGCAGTGGGTATCGATGCTTAATATTATTACAACATATTTCATGCAGTTCGTCCTTTGTCATAGACAAAGTGAAAAATCGTCCATGTCTTTATTCATAAGTGACTTTTCAGAAATAAATTCAGATTTCTCTTTCATTTCACTATTGTTCGTGTGATAGAAGCTCATTTAAGTGTCTGTGATCTTATCACTGTGTTTTTGTTGAAAAATATGTTTGGAACTATAAACTTTATATTTAAAATTAAGGGTTTAAATGTGAATTATGCATATCATTTAATGCAGGTACTTGTTTTTTGACAGAGATCTACACCATGTTATTACCAAATTACTCAAATTGAACATTCATGTGTGGCTTAATTCATATTTTCTTCCATGCAACTCATGGTTTTATCATAGAGTATATGGATTGATAAATGTTTGAATTTAAATACAGATATATCTTACCTCATCAACGTCTTCGCCATGAAATATACTGTGCTTTCTACAAAGTATGCAGTGACCATATTCATGGTGAATTTTGTACAGAGATTGCTCTGCACCAAAAGGGGGGCATACATGTTATACAAACAGTTCTCGTTATTTGTTGAGACAAGAAGACATTAGTATTTTAATGGCATCACAGATTTCCTCTTTAAAAAAAAAAAAAAAGAGTTGTTAAATCTCTTTTACTGAAAAAAAACCCTAAGCATCGATATGTAGTAACCAAAACCAAGTGTTATAGAAAGGAAAGCATTGAAAAGTCAAACAATGTGCCTCAGTGTAGGCTCGAACCTACGACCTCCAGATCAAAAGTCACGCTAACCACTCAACCAGCCAAGTTTACATGCATGGCTGTGTATTTTAAGCCATATTTAATTGATGTGCATGTTGTTGTTGTTTTTTTCAAAAATACCAACAAAAAGCATAACAAATCATCTTTATTCTTTTGTTCATTTCAGTTGTTGTTTACACAAAAGGACACATTATTTCCCGTACATTACTGTGTCAGGAGTGTTATTTTCCTTCTTTATATAAAATAAATATTTATTTGTGCAGGGGTGTGGAATTCCTATGCCCGACTTGTCCGAAGCAGGTAATTTTACTGTCGGACAAGTAAGTTTTTCCTGTCTACTTGTCCACAGACGATTACAATTTCAGGGTGTGAAAATAATGTAAAAGTTGGAAGTTAATTATCATATTATTATATTCTTATACATTTAGATAACAAATTGTGTATTATTTATCATTTTTTATTCAAATTTTATTTGGCATGCGGACAAGTCGATTGTTGCAATGAACTTGTCCATGGACAAGTAAACAAGTCTGGTATTTCCACACCCCTGTTGTTGTGGATTCCGTGACCAACTTTTAGAAAATTGTAAATGAGCCAATCTTTGAATAGGCCCCTTTAATTCCAGAAACATCACAGCGAAGAATTGGAAGAAGCCGAGAAGAAACGCAAAGAACTGCAACGTCAGCTCGATGAACTTTTCAAGAGACTCGAGTCTGAACGTAAAGATCTTCTTGACAAGCTCGAAAAAGTAATCAAGATAGGCAGATTTATCCTTCTTTCCTATAAATTCAGCCATTCCTATAGATTTGGCCATCCCCAGATAAGGGGAATTAATGAATAGTTCTTATAAAACTTGTGTTAGTTATCTGCATTGAGACAATTCTATCACATAAATGTTGTTTTTGGTTTAAAAAATTGCGAATTTTAGATTTCATCACAGAAAATTAAGATTTTAAAAAGAAATTCCTAAAAATTGCTACACACTTCGTGTATACGACAAGAATTTTGTAAAATTTCTTTTTCAAACAGTATTCTGGTGTATGGTAGTCTTATATAGAATGTTTCTAATTAATTATATCAAAATTGTAAGAAGTTTTTGTATTTTCTTATCAAAATGTAGACTGAACCAAATGATAGAAAACATCTGACAAATTCATGGTTGCTAGGGTGCCTTCCTGGAATTGGTCAGTAACTAAGTGAATGGCTTATCTCTACCTAATCTGGCATTTACTTAGTTGGAAAGACCTTAAAGTAACGGATAAAAGTCTCACCGTTGTTGAAATTGTATTCATCTAGGGCATTAAAGCAGTTCAGCTCTTAAGTGGCCGAATATACAGGAAAAGAGGCTAGAGGTGCAGAAGTGCAGTACACCCCCTCTAAAACCAACCAACGTTTCAGTTTTTAAAGTCACAATATATTTTAACATATGCATTTTGTTGCCATTGGTGTGTTCTTTAATCAGTTTATTGTCAAAATCAAACCCATTCTTCAGTATTTTCATTAAATTGTTCCTTTCTGTCAATATTACACCTTTCCGATATGTATCCCAGAATGCAAGAGGGACCAAAAGCTGTTTGTTGGCAGCTTTTTTAAGTAACTGAATATATCCCCCCCCCCCCCCCGGCCCTCTAACTAAAAATCCTGTGTCTGCGCCTACTCGCGTCGTTTTCGTTCCTAGTTTGAGGAATTGCAGACTCTTTAGTTTAGACCTGTATATGTATGTGATTCTTTCTCTGTTTCCACCGATTTTTTCCCGTTTTAACGGCGTATAAGGACCCATTCTTATTGCCAAATATGTTATAGTTTTTCTTATTTGAATGTAGAAATTCCCAAATCTTTAGAAAGAAAATCCCAAATACATAGGAAATGTGACTTTTAGTTTTAAATGATGTACTTGTAATCAGTTGTATGGTTATGGATAAACCATTAAAATACTAAGTAGCCAGTCTAACCCACGTTTGTGTACATCATTTATGTAATTACTGACTTAAATGTTTTCCTTTAGGCGTAAAAAAAGTAGGTTGGTTTCAGGTTACATGCCCAAAAAATAATAGGGTAGGTAGGTAGCAAATTATTTTTGTATATGATTTTTTTAATTTGGTAAATGAGCAACTTGAAGATTCTAAAACTGAGTGAATATTTAAAACATATCTCTTATATCTTAAAACATTGTTGTGAAGTGGATGCTACCAAAACAAAACACTTATTCATCCAAAAACATATAATTATTGGAAAAAAGTATAAAAAAAAAAAATCTAACCCACTCAATAAAATGTTGTAGGGTCAGGGCATTTTTAGGGTAGGTCGGATAACCTGAAACAAACACTTTTTGTTAACGCCTTATCAAGATTTCACAATGCAAAATTTCCAACTTGATCGGTACTTGTCCCTTTCCCACAGCAGTGGAAATCTTGCTGATACTCAGCTGATTTCCCCTTCTACGTGTGAAATTGTAAAAAAAAAAAAATTACATAGGAGGCGTGTTGTGGGAAATCCAGGCTTAATGCATGTGCGTAAAGTGTCGTCCAAGATTAGCCTGTGCAGTCCGCACAGGCTAATCCAGGACGGCACTTTCCGCTTTTATGGTATTTTCTTTTTCAAGGAAGTCTCTTTTAAACATAAATCCACTGTAAACGGAAAGTGCCATCCCGAATTAGCCCGTGCGAACTGCACAGTCTAATCCGGGATGACACTTTAAGCACATGCATTCAGCCCGGTTTTCCCACAACACGCCTCCTACCATGCATACATTGGCTGGATCTGTTTGTAAAAATAACGAGTTTTAGGGATTATTAAAGGCTTTCAGTCTCTAATCCTCCGCAGACTGGGACCTTCCTGTGCCAATGTTCACGCTATGTTAGCGCTACAAAAGTAGCCAAAATAGACATTGGCTACTCAAATTTCTAATTGGCTACTAAAATTTTTGAAAATATTTGAAAATAAAGCATATTGTCACTCTTTCAGAGGAACTTATTTCAAAATGACATGTATTTTTGTCAAAATCAAAATTTTTGGCTACAAATTCAGATTTCTTCGCACCAATTAACCTAGTCACTGTATGCACAGTAATTGTTGCAAATTTTATATTACCGGTAGGCGTATTCCTTTTCAGTTACATGTAAATAAAACATTTTAAAAACTTTTAGCAAAAGAAGGAGGGAGTCTGCAATCATGATGCCGAAATCAACAAACTTCGCATGAAAATATCCTCATTAGAGGGAGATAATGCTGCACTGCTTGTGGAAAATGCTGACCTAAAAGAGAGAGTTAACTCCCTTCACTTAGAGCTCAGCGTGAAAGAAGCAAAATGGTGTGAAAAGGAGGAACAATACAAATTGAAGGTTAGTTTAAAATTTAATGGTCTTTTCTGTTTTTGCTTTTTTTCCTCCTATGATATAAAATTCGTAACATTTAAAACAGATAATTATTTGAAATTTATATAATTTCATATACAGTAGCCTGTATTATGTGATGTGAATAAGACATCAATCATAGAATGGACTGAGCATTTAATGTTGTTTATGTATGTTTGTTAAATTCTATCAGTACTTTTTGTAAAATAAGCATTTTTCCATGACTTTTGCATTAAAACTGTTTGTGTCTTTGATCATTTTTACTGTATTTATAAACTGTGTTCATGCACGCATGGACATTGACTGATGCAGTTGTTTCTGTCAAATATCGAAATTTTCATATATAATGTTACTTTTCTCCAACTTTGCTCCTTGTATAACGTGCTTGCCATTTTGATCTTGCTCGAGACAGTAACTGAAAACTGCCCCAAGGAAATGTAACTTAGTAAGATAAAAACAAGAAACAGGATTTGTCGACCTTGGCATTTCATACAGTTTCAGCAGTTTGTTTTCAGGGACTAAAATAATCTAGCATGGACACAGTTCCATTATTTTGTGAAAATTTTGTAAATGCATACAAGTATACAGTTGGTGGTAAAATCAAATTTACTGATGCAGTTATATATGCAGGTGTCAATTGCACTAATTACTCTGCAAAATTCTTAAATTACAAATGGTAAACTGCATATAAAACATTGATGTATTATAACAGTTTATTCTATGTTTGACATCTTATTCCATATAAAAGTGTGTTTTAATGGAAATTCAACATGAGTATTGAGTTTCTTTTGTCAGTCTTGTCATTTTATTCTGCTATTTATGTACGTAGTAATATTTAGAAAGCAGTGAAAATAATAGAACTAACCTTTGTCAAACGCATATAGTATAACTCAAAACAAATTAAATCAGTAAAAAGAAATATCCCCTTTTGGGATTTTTTCTGCTGAAAAAATACAAAACACATATAATTATACCCCCACAAACGAAGTTTGGGGGGGGGGGGGTATATAGGAGTGAGCTTGTCGGTCTTTTGATTTTTGGTTTCCGGATGATAACTCAGAAAGGCTTGACATATTCAAATAAATTGTTGGTACACATGTGTAACATCATAGAATACAGATCAAGTTCGATGTTGGTTACAAACCACTAAATTTTGACTAAGCTATTGCCCTTTTCGACTTAAAATTCCCTAAAAACATGGTTTCCGGATGATAACTCAAGAAAGGCTTGACATATTCAAATAATTTTTGGTAAAAATGTGTAACATCATAGAATACAGGTCACATTCGATGTTGGCTACAAACCACTAAATTTTGACAGAGTTATGGCCCCTTTTGACTTAAAATTCCCTGAAAACATTATTTTTCGGATGATAATTCAAAAATGGCTTGACATATTCAAATAATTCTTGGTATACATGTGTAGCATTATAAAATACGGGTCAAGTTCCACTTTGCTTACAAACCACAAAATTTTGAAACAGTTATGGCCCTTTATTTGACTTAAATTCCCTTAAAACATGGTTTCCTAACAATAACTCAACAATGGCTTGACATATTTAAATAATTATTGGTACACATTTGTAGCATCATAAAATACAGGTCAATTTCGACTTTGGTTACAAACCACTAAATTTTGACACAGTTATGGCCCCTTTTTGACTTAAATTCCCGAAAAACATGGCTTCACATATTTAAATTATTTTTGGTACATAGGTGTAACATCATGAAATACAGATCAAGTTCAACTTTGGTTACAAACCACTATATTTTAAAACAATTATGGCTCCTATTGAAATTACATTTTTCCAAATCCACTGTTGACCATTCACAAGTTAAATCATTCTCTCTCTGTCCATTTCTTGCGAATGGATGCCATAGTTTTGTGACAAGGCCATATTGTGGGGGTATATCCGTCACTCGTGTGACAATTCTAGTTTTAACATTCCTATACAATATGTTTTTAAAGAAAAAAAAAATACCTTAAAACCTATATTTTTCATAATAATTACTGAAACTTTAAATATTGCCAAGACTTTTCATAACTTACGGCCACCATTGCGGGGCCCTGCTGGCTCAGTTGGTAGAGCGGTAGACTGTCAATCCAGGGATCGCGAGTTCGAACCCCAGCCGGCCACATAACTTGGGGATTGGTCATGAAATTATTCCTACGGCCATTCTCCCCCTACCTCTGATTCAAGTAGGGCAGTTGTCAGTAACTGGCATAGGTATGTGCACTTAGTACTGGTAAACCGCTTAGATCGGCTAAGTTTGCCCATGAAGTGTGAGTAGGTTAACTGGCCCTCATGATATGACTGAAATATTGTTAAGAACGGCGAAAAATCCCAACAATCAAACAAACAAACCATTGTTTTGTTGGCAGATAAAGCAGCAATGGGGAGACAAGTACGAGGAATGGATGAGAGAAACGGAGGCCAAGATTCAGGAACTTGAGGAGACCAACAAGATGCTGTATGTCCAACAAATTGATCTCTGGCTAAGAATTTTTCTTGGTCAAATTTGTCTCCTTTATTTGCAAATCCTATCATTTTTGAGGAGTTTCTAAGATTTTATTAACTATAATAGTACTGGTTGTCAAAAAAATACCATATTTTGTTAGTCAACTTTACGTTGTCATGCTGAAATCTTGTCCATTCTGGTTTTATGAGGAATAACATGTACTTGTGTTTTCCCTGATAGATGCTCCTGGGGCTTAAGATTTTCCCAAGGGTGAGACATTTAATATGAGCCCAGTTCTTGATGTTTTGTATTATATAATAAAAAAACAATTTTTGATATATCGTTGTTTATCGGCCAATAAACACCAATTTGGATTTCTGATGCGTAGGAATTAAACCATGAGGGCCTTAGACTGAGTGGTTTAAAAGCCATGCATCAGAACAACAAAGAATTGTGTATTGGCCGATAAACAATGATAGTGTGAAATTAAGTTCGATTCCACTATAGTTGTAATGAGAACTATATTGGACTCCTTGGATATTATGCTCCTCTCAGAATCAGGACTACTTTTTGCATTGTTTATTGGGTAGTTTAACAAAGATAATTTTGTTCTTTGTCTATAGAAGAATTAGCGAGCATCATGTTAGAAGTGTATATAGAAAAGATTATACTTTTGACTGTCAAGCAACTAAATAATGATGCTCAAGAGGCCAGCAAACAAGTTGTTCCCTGAACAATCAAAAATAATTCCCATCTTGTTGCAGGCGTGCCTACCTCCACCGGTCAGGTCAGCATGTTCCAGACAACCCAGGGGCTCAGGGGACGTGATGCCCCACACCCTGGGGGATAACGCTTTAAACTCTGTCCAGTGAAAGCTTCGACTCTTAGGCCATTTATTTTTAATACATTGTTTAGTTTCACACCTATTCATGTTAGCTTGATTATGTCAGAACTCCAATGCCTAAGTGTTATCAAGTCTCTTTTTAGTCAATTTCTAGGTCTGGGGCCATATTCATAAACATTTTAAGTTAATCCTAAAATATTTTCACTTAAGTACCAAATTTCATCAGGTTATATTTTTAAAACTACGTAGAAATTAGTGAATCCAATGACAGTTTAGTAAATAGTAGTTATATTGAATTGATAATTACTGAACAAAAAGCAGAATATCATGTAAACATGAGTAAAATGCTTAAGAAAAATGACAATTTTAAGGCTAAGGATAACATTTTACTTAAGGTGTTTTTGGAATAGGACCCCAGAACCAGTCTGTTGTGGAAGAACATCAAACTCGCTATCTCCCGATCGCAAGACGCACACCGTATCCACTGCAACACTTCGACTAGTCTGGTGAATTGTTTAACAGACTCTTTTGCCAAAAGTGTTGGAGGGGTGATGGGAAAACCAGACTTAATGCATGTGCGTAAAGTGTTGTCCCGGATTAGCCTGTGCAGTCTGCACAGGCTAATCCGGGACGACACTTTCCACCTAAAGTGGAGTTATGGTTAGAAGAGACTTTCTTGAAACAGAAAATACCATAAAAGCGGAAAGTGCCATCCCGGATTAGCCTGTGCGGACTGCACAGCCTAATCCGGGACGACACTTTACGCACATGCATTAAGTCCGGTTTTCCCACGACGCGCCTCGTATGTATTATATTTTAAGTATATGAATGTTCAATAAATATTCAAAACTCGCTATCGCAAGACTACAACACTTCGACTAGTGTGTTGAATTGTTTAACCGACTCTTTTGCCAAGTGTTGGATAAAATGGTGGGAAAAAACATCTTGATGAAATTTTGTGTTGAAAAAACTGCCTGAAATAAAACAACAGTGAATAAAAGCAAATAAAAAGGGAGTTTAGCATTAAGGTCAGCTTCAATTTTATAATTAATAAGAATATCTCACTCATACTCTTTTATTGTAATACTTTACTGTGAGTGTATTTCTCACTCATATATAGTTCACACACTTAGGCTTTGCTACATGTATTTTGGGATTTTGATCTGCACACCAGTGCATTTTTCTCTCATATGTAGTTCACACACTTTGTCTTTGGTATTTTGGGATAATGGATATTTTTTTCTGATTTTGTGAAACTGTTGGATGGCAGATCTGTTAAACAATTTATATTAAAAAAAGGCCTTAACAAGTAACCGTCCAGTTGGTCTTCATGTATATAGGTAGCCCAGGATCTCACTTGTATTTGCTTTTTAGCACATTGTATTAAGATCATTTATTGTTGGTGTTATTTAGTGTTGATATGTTCTATTAGTGATGTGTTCTAGATATTGTTGCTTTTGCAAGATTTTAATATGAGGCGCGTTGTGGGAAAACCGGGCTTAATGCATGTGCGTAAAGTGTCGTCTTGGATTAGCCTGTGCAGTCCGCACAGGCTAATCCAGGACGGCACTTTCCGCCTACAGTGGATTTATGTTTAGAAGAGACTTCCTTGAAACAGAAAATACCACAAAAGCGTAAAGTGTAGTCCTGGATTAGCCTGTGCGGACTGCACAGGCTAATCCGGGACGACACTTTACGCACATGCATTAAGTCCGGTTTTGCCACAACGCGCCACATATGTATTATATTGTAAGTATATGAGCGTTCAATATTGCCAATTGGATGGAAACGTTTGCTAAATTGTAAAATGTGATTAATTTTGTTATGTTAGTTACAGTTTAATTATTGTAATTTTGAACAAAGAGTACTTTGTTAACTTGTAAAAAGTGATAAACCTATTTGTATATTAAATAAATTACAAAGTAATCACAACATTTTTACGTACAGTGTTAAATATAATGTTCACAATGTGGTTCAAGTTGGGTACTGAAATAAAACCACTTTTAAAAACATGTTATTGTATGTACCGGTATATAAAAATTCTAACATGACAAGCACAGAGTTATCTATAGACAAAAAGAAAAATTCACCCTTGTTAAACTACCAATACACAACTCGAAAGAAAGATCCAAAACTGTAAAATATAGTTGGCATTGTAATGGCAGAAAATGTTGTCAGGTCATGTTAGAATTGAAATCATTTTCGCATTATCATTGTTTATTATACAACGATTTGTCGTTCTGATGCGGTACATTAAACAACTCAGACTAACGCCCTCACGGTTTAATTCATATGCACCAGAACTCCAAATTGTGTGTTTTTATTAGCCTATAAACAACTCTAAATCGAAAATGTTATCTAACGCAATTTATATACTTGTAAGATTATTTTATTTTAAGGTACTTCAATGTTAAGTGTTATTTAGTGAACATGCGATGGGCACTTCATGTTATGCACGGATGCCACTTATTTTACCTCCCTTTGTATTAATATGGATTTACATTCATATGTACAGATGACCACTGTAATAATAACATATCAAAACATTTTACTTATATACAGTTAAATATTATAATTACAATGGTCTAATAAAGTAATATGTTTATGCCTAATTATATTTTACATTCATATAATAAATTGAGGGTCTTATTTCACTTTCATATAAATTAATGGTTTATTGTATTAAATATTTACTATATATTTTGAAAAAACAAACAATAACTGGTAATCAGTTGAGAAAAATACTCAGGAAAGGATTGCATTGCGCATTGTTGATTGGGTAATGAAAATCAAGATTAACAGTTTTAGCTCGACTTTTCGAAGAAAAGAAGTCGAGTTATTGTTGTTGCCCTGTCGTTTGCGTCAGCTTCTTCGTCAGAGTCTGCGTTACTTAAGTTTTTTGGTTAAGTTTGTTGTTTGTGTTGAGTCCATTTCTCAAAAACTATCAATGGTATCCATTTGAAACTTTCAACACTTGTTCACTATCAAAAGGGTACTCCATTTCAGCAAGGTAGGTAACCCTGTAATTTGCATTTCCAGAGTTATCTGCTTTTGTTTGGACTTACAACTTAGCTTATTTTGACAATTCTTTGATAAATATAAAATTTCTCAATAACTATCAAAGACGTTGAATTGAAACTCAAGGTACTTGTTTATGGTGATGACCCCATTTTGCAGACAAGAGCAGGTAACTCTTTGAAGGATTTTGTTGGAGTATTTACCCTTTTTTCAACATACAATTTTCCCTTTAGGTCAAATTTCTCAATATATGAGGTATTGACTTGAAACTCAAAGTACTTGATCACAGTTATGAACCCATTCTGTAGACAAGATAATGTAACTATATCAAGGATTTTGGTGGAGTTATTGCCTTTTTTCAACTTAGAATTTTTTGCTTTTGGTCAAATTTCTCAATATCTACAAGAGGTATTGACTTGAAATTCAAATACTCCATGACAGTGATAAGCTTATTCTATAAACAAAAGCCTAGAGTACTATCATATATGAGAAAGTCGAGCTTCCAGCACCCGTAGGCATTGCTCTGCAAAAATACTTTTTATTCTATAATATCAGAGATCTATTCACTGTTTTTATAGATCTTTGGAAATATTTTGTGAGTGGAAGTATTATTTGTATTTATGTGAAAAAAATGCATATAAACTACATTACTGCATAAAGTACAAATGTGTTGGCTTGTCAAATTACACATATTTCAAACTGTCACATGCATCAATTTTATGCTTCATTGGAATTTCAAAGAGGAATATCACTATTTACATGTAGCCAGGCCCGGCTAGCTCAGTTGGTAGAGCGCTGGACTGTCAATCCAGGGATCATGAGTTTAAACCCCAGCCCGGCCACATAACTTGTTTAGGGATTGATCATGAAATCATTTCTACGGCCATTCTCCCCCTACCTCTGATTCAAGTAGGGCAGTTGTCAGTTACTGGCATAATTATGTGAACTTAGTACTGGTAAACCGCTTAAATCGGCTAAGCTTGCCCAGGAAAAGTGTGAGTGGGTTAACTGACCGCAGTATTATGACTGAAATACTGTTAAAAACGGCGAAAAATCCAACAACATACAAACAAAACTATTAGACTCTACATAGTTGCACTATGTGTAATATTTGATGAGTGGTCTGTTTACATGTGCCGGGGGTATTTGACAATAAACACTAATGCCACAATGACATGAATCCCAAATCAACCCAAATTGACCAAAATGATTCGAAATCATTAAAAAAAAAAGTTATTAAGTACATTGAAATAATGACAAAATGTTGCCTAAATAAATGATTTATAATAATATTTTTATGTAGTTATTAAGTGTCAAGTACATTGAAATAATTACAAAATGTTGCCTAAATAAATGATTTATAATATTATTTTTATGTAGTTGTTAAGTGTCAAGTACATTGAAATAATGACAAAAGGTTTGATAAATAAATGATTTATAATATTATTTTTATGTAGTTATTAAGTGTCAAGTACATTGAAATAATTACAAAATGTTGCCTAAATAAATGATTTATAATATCATTTTTATGTAGTTATTAAGTGTCAAGTACATTGAAATAAGACTAAAGGTTTTCTAAATAAATGATTTATGATATGATTTTTATATAGTTATTAACCGTGAAGTACATTGAAATAATGACAAAATGTTGCAGAAATAAATGAACTATAATATTATTTTATAAATGCTATAAATCATAACTGTATTTCAAAAGTCGTTTCACTTTTAGAAAACGTCCTACTGTACTGAATGAGTATTTTATGTTCAAAAAGAAATAGTTTGGAGCAAATTAATAACGACTCACAACTGGCCCAATAAGGGGTTTTTCCCATGTCAGTTAGCTTCAATGATAAAACACTGCTTAACAATACTCCCAACAATTGGGAAAGAAAAAAGCCTTCACATTTAAAATATACTAAGGTGCAAAAAAAAAAATGTTTGTATCAGGTAACATGCCCAAAAAAATTAGGGTAGGTAGGTCGGGATTTTTTTTTTTTTTTTTTTTTTTTTGGTAAATGGTCAACTTGAAGATTCTAAAACGGAATAAATATTCAAAACATATCAGTTATATCCTTAAACATTGTTTATAAGTGGATACTATCAAAACAAAACACTTTTTTATCCAAAACACATTTAATTATTTAAAAAAGGTAAATAAAACAAAAATCAATCTGTCAAACCAAATAAAATGTTCTAGGGTCGGGGCATTTTTTTGGGGTAGGTCGGGTTACCTGAAACATACTTTTTTTTTACGCCTAACTAACTTATGTTGCTTCAATACTTTTCTGACCAATACTATATGTTACAAATTACAGCATGTAATGCCTACATTGAGAATACAAAACACGTAGATGTACAGAATAAAATTAATCATTCATCCAATGTGTTTCTTAGAAAGTATATTACATAGTTCAGTATGGTCATGTGTTTTGCCTTACTGTGATATATTCTGTGATATTTCTTTTAATTATAATTGTAATAAATGTGATATTGTGTACATTGTGTACTTGCAATGAATTTCGCAAAACAAATGTATAGTGATGTACTAGTATTTGAGACAGTTGCAGAAGAAGAAGAAAATGAAAAAGTTGTAGCTTTATTTAGAACAATAATGCACCTATCAATATTCCCCCCCCCAGGGGTCTAATTCCCCGCCAATATTACAGGGATCTAAAATTCAACCCATGAGTTGATATGCATACTCGTTTAATAGCAATTCATTTTGGGCTTTTTTACATCGATCATAATGGAAGTGTTAGAATTATAACAACATTTATGAGCATGTATCTTTATCAATTTTACATTGATATGGAAGTGTTAGAATTATAACAACATTTATGAGCATGTATCTTTATCAATTTTAATTACCAGTACTTGTTTTAAGGATATAAACTACCGGTATATAAATTATTTACAGTAGGGGAGACCGGGGCATAACGATACATGGGGCTAAGTGATATTTTTTATTTTACTTAATAATTATGTATGACGTCATAATTTGCGTCATCGTCATTACCTATGCAATATCGTTTACATGTGTGCCGTATTTGGTTTACAAAATTTTACAGCGTTTGTATGTGAATTCACGTATTTCTGTTTGTATTTATATAGATGCACATAGCAGCTACAAAATAGTTGTTACTATTGCAGTGTAATGTTGTTGTTTTTATCACATATAGGCCATATAAATTTGATTCTATGTTTAGCGTCCTCGGGCTGGTAGGTTTTTGGATGCCTGAATGAAAAAAATAAACAATTAAGACAATGTAAACAATTCGAGTTGAGAGAGTATTAATTATTTGGCCAAAAAATGCAAAAAAAAAGGAAAAAACAATACTTTTGGTGTTTTTATTAATATTTGTAAAAAATAGTGTGCAACTATTCATTTTACATAGTTAAAATACAGTGTTAAAGTAGGTTTCCAAGATGAAGATGATATATAACTGTTTAGCAATTAATCATTTGCTTTAGCTTGTACCACTACCATGAATCAGTTGAGAACGAAAAATGTTATTTATCGACTCATTGTTTATTCCTGCCTGGTTGGTAGGTTTTGAAAAATAATGGGGGACGCTAAACATAGAATCAAATATAGAATCAAACATAGAATCAAACAACGAATCAAACATAGAATCAAATTTGCACAGCCTTAGTAAGCCGACGTTCTAATCCTGTAAGAGAATGTCTGTAAACACTCGTATAACTACTGAAACCGCATACTTAAGTATTTTGAAAAAATAAATTAAAATATGGTAAATGATCGTTATGTACATTGTTACAAATATATGTTGTTCAAAACACCTCAGAAGTCACATTGGTGTACCAGGAATTTGGAATCAACGTTCGATTTTATTTAGAAGTCTTGTCGGTGTTAAATAAATATTTGTTTGAAATTGCCATTTGATCTCGTTTAATGCACCTATCAATATTTTCCCCCAGGGGTGTAGCGGCGGGCAAACCCAGGGAAATTTGACTAATTGTATTTTTGGGGGTCTAATTCCCCACGCTAGAGCATTTTTGTCGAAATCCCCGCTATGGGGGATGCTTAATTGAGAAAGCAAATGGGGGGCCAATATTACCGCGATCTAAAATCCGAACAGTCTATTTCGCGGGACCCAGAATCATTCGGCGTGTCTAATTCCCGCCTGTCGGGAATTGCTTTCAGTCTAAATTCCCGTATATGCACGCCCCTCCCCCCGGGGGAAATATTGATAAATGCATAAAGATCGCATTGGTGTAAAGAAAATTGTTGTTCGAATTCCGTTTTGATGGTGCATTGGTTTAAAGAAATAGTCTTTTGAAATCCGTTTCGAGGGCGCTTAATTTCATGTAAAGAAAAAAAAAGTTATTGAAATATTGTTTGGATAGGACAATGGTTTAAAGAAAATGAACATTCGATTCTCGTTTTAAGGACATATTTGTGCTGAGAAGGCATTCGCAACACAGGCTTTATTATCGTGAAATGGTGTAAAAATATATGAGACGTGTCGTGGGAAAACCGGGCTGAAAGCATGTGCATAAAATGTCGTCCCAGATTAGCCTGTGCAGTCAGCACAAGCTAATCTGGAACGGCACTTTCGACTACAGGGAATTTATGTTTAGAAGAGACTTCCTTGAAACAGAAAATACCATGAAAGCGGTAAGTGTCATCCTGGATTAGCCTGTGCGGACTTTGGTCGGATTTGAGATCCCGGTAATATAGGCCCTCGGGCCATTTGGTAGACAAATAGCATCTCCCACTGATGGGATTTAGACACATATGCCTGACTCTTGGGTGGGGAATTAGACTCCAAAAATTAAATTTGGAAAATATTTATAGGCGCATAAAGACGTGATTCTCGTATATTACATGATGTACTGTCAATATATGCTGACATTACATACCGGTATTAAATATGCCCCCTATCTCCATAAGTATTGAAGGGATTCAAATGAAACTTCATATAATGATAGAGGACGATGAGAGGAAGTGCAGAGTACATGGACCACAATTCTGTCTTCAATATTGACGGAGTTATTGCCCTTTGTTAATTTTCTTGTGCAGAGCATATCTCCATTAGTATTGATGGGATTCAAATGAAATTTCATTTAATGATAGAGGACAATGAGAGGAAGTGCAGAGCACAAGAACCACAACCCTGTCTTCAGTATTTACGGAGTAATTTTCCTTTTTTTTAATTCCTTATGTGAAGCATTAATTTTCTTGTGCGGAGCATAACTCCATAAGTATTGAAGGGATTCAAATGAAACTTTATATAATAATAGGGGACAATGAGTGGAAGTGCAGAACACAGGGTTTTATAATTCTTCAATATTTACAGAGTTATTACCCTTTGTTTAATTTTCTTGTGCGGAGCATAACTCCATTAGTATTGAATGGATTCAAATGAAACTTTATATAATGATAGAGAACAACGAGAGGAAGTGAAGCATTAATGTTCTTGTGCGGAGCAAATCATCATTTGTATTGAAGGGATTCAAATGAAACTTCATATAAAAGTAAAGTGTTTGTTTATTATAGTGTCACCCCTCGCGATGAAGGGCCAGCCAGTTTTGACTTATGAGACACCTTCACTGATGAACATCTTTACTCCCAATTCCTATCCTATATGACGGGCGCTTGGCAAGAAGGCAATCAGTACCCCTTAATTTAACTAACTGCTGGGTAGGCAACTGGCCATATCAGAACTCGCCCTGTGTAGGACTAGAACCTTCGACCTAACGCTCCATAGGCGAACGCCCTAACCACTAGGCCACTAATGATAGAGGACAAGGAGAAGTGCAGAGCACAAGGACCGCAACTCTTTCTTCAATATTTACAGAGTTATTGCCCTTTGTTTTATTTCCATATGTGAAGCATTAATTTTCGTGTTAGGAGCACAAAGACCATAACTCATTCTTCAATATTTACGGGGTTATTGCTCTTTTTTGCAGAAAATTACTACCTTAGTATTGAAGGAATTTAATATAACACGTATATTGATAAGAGGACATTGAGAGGTAGGGCAGAGTACAAGGACCATAACTCTTTCTTCAATATTTATGGAGTTATTGCCCTTCAGTTAATTTTCTTGTGCAGTGCATACAGGTAACTCCATTAGTATTGAAGTGATTTAAAATAAAACCACGTATATTGATAGAGGATGTTGAGAGGAAGTGCTGAGTACAAGGATCATAACTCTTTGTAGGAAGCGTCATTTTTGCCAACATGTAACTGACATTGTGTTGCCTTCCTCTGACAAGCAAATGCTTCGGGGGCATACGTCACATCCTTTGACAAGCCTTATTTTGTTTTGTTTTAATGCCTCCAAATCCACATAGGACATGCAATATTTGTCTTTGTACAAAGTAATTTATTTATAAAACTAGGTTACTCACTGTAACGCTACATAATGTACTATAGATTTGAAAACGTGTTCCTAATTAGAAAAGGATATTGTCGACCATGCAAACCGTTTAGGCTAAAAAATGGTTGGTTTCCACTTACATCTCCCACAAATCCAGGAGGGGAGGTAAAACATAACTTTTTTTCCTTTAACTTTTTTTTCTTCGCCGCATATGCACCACACAGTTGAAATACGTTGGACTGCATGTAAAATGTTTAAACGCCTCCTACCAAAGAAACTGTGCCCGAACTATAAATAAGGTCATAGAAAAAGAGATTTCTGGAAAGAAACGTATAAGCGAAAACTGCTTTTTTTCCCGAAAATCAGAAAAAGTTAATGATTTATAGGCAACAAAACTTTTAGGGTCGGCCGAAAAAAGCGAGGGCTGGGGGGAGCTCGGGTAAGCGGAAAAAAACAACAACTTTTTTACGCCTTATCAGCACAACGTCTTTGTACATTCCCGAATAGTATTAAACCATGATGAACTGTCAGAATCGGAAAACACGTGTTGCGTTGCGTTTCACAGCATGTGAGGTGAAATAATGCGCCTATCAATATTTCCCCCAGGCGGGGGAGCAGCGGGCTGACCCCGGGTAATTCGACTTTTGTGTCTAAATCCCCACATCGGGAGATGCTTGGTGTATCAAATGGCCCGGGTGCCAATATTACCAGGATCTAAAATCCGACCAAAGGTAGTCTATTTCCCGGGACCCGGAATCATTCGGCGTGTCTAATTCCCGCCTGTCGGGAATCGCTTTCAGTGTAAAGTCCCGTACTTGCCCGCCGCTCCCCCCCCCCCCTCCCCCCCCTGTGGGAAAATATTGATAGGTGCATAAGTCATCAGTTATACGTACTGATGCTACAAAATCAACATATTGCGGATATTTTTCACTAAATCGTGTTCTGAATTCCGTGTCAAGGTCGTTCACAATATCAACAATGCATTGTTTAATAGTGTTGTGTAACCTAAGCCAATACTTGATTCAACGTATGTACTGTACATGTATTGGAGTTTCCGGGTGTACAGCCAAAAACTATTTTGTGATTAAAAACTAGCTAATAATGCGTGTAAAAGCAATGCGTGTTCTTAACTCTTATTCCATTTTAAAAAGAAATATATGTTTATTAGGCCAAACAAAATAAATGATTGGTTTCCGCTTACATCTCCAAAAAAACATAGGAGGGGATGTAAAATCAACTGTCCGATTTCATCCAGTGAGGGTAAGATCTAGAGACAGCATGTGTACAGGGTGCGGCAAAAATGGGCAGGGGGTGGGGGAAGCCGGGCCAGTTCTTTGACCACACTAGAGTCACATACACGTGTAGAGACATGATGCGCATGTGGTTCTGTAATGAATAGCGGATTCAAAGGGGCCTGTCCACAGATTGGTAAATTTACAATTTTCAAAATTTTTGTCAAAGATCCCAAAAACAAATATGCATTATATCTTAACAAGCAAACTAACTTTTCTGATAAAGAAATAAATATAAAATGTAGTTTCATTCATGGATAATCATTGAAATTGATAAAATTACAAACCGTTTGTAAGGCTTTTTGTCGGCATTTTGGAAAACACGTGTATCACATACATAAAAGCGTAAAATATGTACCACAATTTTAGTATGTCAGAATGACCGATGGATAAGAAGATACGATTTTTGATCTCAAGGGTCCTAGGTTTGAGCCCCGGCGAAGGCAAATCTTATAGTTTACTTTTTTTTTCCTTATTTCATATTTGTTGTCTTTAGTCCTGGGCCCATATTTATAAAGATTCTTAAGCCAGTCTTAACTTAAGTTGAACATAAGTCTAAATTAGAATTTGTGTTTAAAACACTATGCTTTGGAACATTTGCATGACTAATGCTAAATATTAATACACTTTGAATTATATTGAAAATTATGTGTCAAAATCTTCCGGAAATGCATTACTTTGTCAGAAAATCCAATAATTAAAATTCAGAATTGTACGATTTTTCTTAATTTTCGACTAAGATTCTTTGTAAATATCAGCCCAGATGCTTTAGTTTCTGAAGTAAAGACATTTAATGGCATTTTTGAAAAACACGTAAAATATGTGAACATGTCCCTTTAACTAGTTTATCACTTTGTATTGACGAAACACAGAACGTCGATGTTGCAAATTCATTCAGGTACTTTTCTTTTGGGTCGGTGTTTTCGCAGTTACTTTCCCTCTAACCGGCGCCGGCTTATTTTTACTTGGAGGCCTCTTTAGAATATGCGATATGGACGACGGCGCGTCACGTGGTGTTTTCATTTCCGGTATTGCGTTTGCAGACCCGGAAACGTTGGTATCAATGAAACCGATGCTAGAGTACATGTTTAAGAATGCGTCCATGTGCTCGTCACGAACAAAGCGGACAAAGTCTTTGTCGCTGTTTGGATTGCTGTTTTCGAGACTTGATATATCTGAGACCGCTTTCAAGACGTCTGTCCTGCTGTTTTCTATGGCCGACAATACGTGGGCGATATCTGGATCATTGCCAAGAATTTCCAGCGTGCAGTTTTGCTCCAAAAGATTCGTGACTACGTCATAGAAGGACTTCCGGTCGTCAAGATGCAGGCGCGTGCATTCTTCCACATCCGCTCGTACATGCGCAAACTGTTGCTTTGCGGACTCGTACACTTGCTCTAACCGGGTTTCCATGTCCATTATTTCGCGCAGGGCTTTATTCTTCGCATCTGTAAATTTCTGATCTACCGTGCTCATTTCCCGCGCTTTTGCTAACTGTTCGGACACTGTAGTCTTTAAAGAATCGATCTGCGGCTGAACGACGTCTATAGCCTTTTGCGCGGAATCCACCTCGCACGAGCGATGGTCGCGCGCGGCGCATTCCCAGCAGACCAACTGCGCATGCGTGAAGCAATAAGCCTCGCGCGGTTTCCCGCCATGAATTTGGCACAACATGGGTAACCGCTCTACGGAACATTTATCTTTAGAAGCGTGCAAGTTAATCGTTCTTTGTAGCGAATCAATCAGCGTATCGGTTGGCAAAGATTTTACCCAGGATTCCACTTCAAATTCATCACGTAACTTCACTGTCGTCTGCTGACGACATAATGGGCACGTGACGACCACGTGGCCTTTTCGTCGTACTGCCGTCTGTGTCACGTGCTCTGTAAGGCAGTTCTGACAGAAGATGTGATCACAGGGAAGCGACTTCGGTTGCTCATACTGCTCCAAGCATATCCTACAACTCAGGTACTCGTCCTTGAGATTATTCGCCAGACGCGTCGCCATCTGAAAAGGGTAGTAGCAATTACTTATTTACATGTATTTGAAATATGTAAACCTAAACATCATTTGATTACGTGTATCGATATATTTATTTGAAATAATGGAATTTGAAGGAAACACCTTGTAAACCGAAACCGTGTAAAAGCCAAATGTTAGACCCGTTCCCAATGTCGATTGGTTTTCATATGTTTTACTGTATAACAATCGTTTTAAGTAGTCAGCAAAATATTGATAATCAAATGTAATTAGTTTTGATCCAAAGGTTGTCAGGCATCAGTTTGTACACTCGTTTCTGACATACTGGTTGTCGATCCGGGTTCCCTGTCAAGGCGTACATGTGAGTTTTGTTAGTGGTCGCTATCTCGGACAAGTAGGTTTCCTCGTGGTACTCCTATATCTTCCACGGCACAAGACCACATCAACATTCAAACGTTTTTAGTAACAATTAAATGTCTTGAAATTGCAACGACTGTAAACAATCATTCCAAATACGTAGTACTGGTAATTAAGGTGTGTGCTAAGGGTTACATACCGTGTCAAGCGCGAAAGGTGCTGGGTGACTTCAAACACTTCCCAATATTTACTTGTTACTAAATTGAGGATGTGTCTAAGTCGGCAGAGAAATCTGTTTAATCAGCAAATATTTTTTGTCACACTACTACACGCAAACCATTCTTATCGGTGTGATACTTGAGTCGCAACTATCTTACAGAACATTATCTCGTAGGACATGAACAAACAAGTTGTAGGCAATATAATGATTTCTTAAGAAAGCACATGCATGAAAAGTGCACTCTGCGCGTCTGCACGCATTGCATGTTTAGTTACTTAAATTAGGCCAACACAAAAATTGTGTGTGTTCGAGCAACGGTCTCAAAAAAAGTTAGGTAGGGTCGGGATTGAGTTGTCTTTTCGTGACATATTTCGGTCAAAAACCTTCTTTTTTTTATAAAATCTAACGAATACAGATTTCACGGAAAACAATCGTCGCTAAAAACTTTAGGGTCGGGGTTTTTTCGCTAGGTAGGTTCGGGTTGCCCGAAACACAGACATTTTTGTTTTGACCTTAACCGGTAATTTACTACTTCTACAACTGCTAAGAACTGCTACTAATTCTGCTTCTGCTGCTGCTGCTGCTTTTGCTACAAGTTATTGATACTGCTAATGCTACTGCTACTGCTATAACAACACAAACTACTACTACTACTACTACTACTACTTCTTCTTCTTCTTCTTCTTCTTCTTCTTCTTTTTCTTCTTCTACTACTACGACTACTACTACTACTATTACATGTACTACTACTACTAGTACTACTACTTCTACTACTACTACTACTACTACTACTACTACTACTACTACTACTACTACTACTACTACTACTACTACTACTACTACTACTATTACTACTACTACTACTACTACTACTACTATATCTTCTTCTTCTTTTCTTCTTCTTCTTCTACTACTACTACTACTACTACTGCTACTACTACTACTACTAATACTACTACTACTACTACTACTACTACTACTACTTCTACTACTACTACATAGTTTGGAGGTGAGCGGTGAGCGGTTGTGTATTTGTGTGCTCCCCAAATTGTGGATTATTAACATGGTTCTAATGGATCCTAAGTGATAAAACTTATATGTGGATGTACACGGAAATAAACTCATCGTAAACTACCAATGTGGATTACCAAAATGTGTATCACTCGCTAATTATCAACGAAAATTAACATTGTTCTTTGTTTTCGTGTGCCTGTGTTTTCATGCATTCAAGCGGATCATTAATCCCGAGGGAAAACGTGAGCGAAATTCAAAACAGATAACGTGTCACAAATATATGAACCACATGAACTAGTAAACTAGTAAACGGATTACGATAGATAATTGACAATGGACGGAGATAACTCAAGTCACCAAACCTACCTCAAATCGCTGCAGGGAAACACAGGGGGAGATCACTCAGTTCTTACCAATGATGTTACTGCAACTAGTTACTTCCCCCCATCTACAAGTGATCCTATTGACAGTGAAGACTATATACATAGCGCACAAAGAGACAAACGCCCATACATCGCCAATGCCCTCATGAACTACAGGCTCGACGAAGTTGTAATGTCCCACCTAGACGATACCCTGCATGGCCTTACAAAAGACCCGTACATCGCTAACGCCCTCGACCTTATGTCCTACTCAGAGGAGTCCCTTGTCCACTACAGGCATTACCTACTCTGTGCAATCAACGAACGAGAATCGCATCCACTGGGACCTCTAAAAGACAGGCGGAACACCCCCAACGGATCCACGGCCGCGCACAAATATGCAGGAGACTGTTACATCTTACAGGAATACATAAATGGCAATGTCTCAGATGTCAGAAAGTTACTGAAGACACATTCGTTAAATCACTCAGTCTCTCAGTCGCAGCCAACACCAGCGCGACCGCCGTCGTCGCAGATTTCCCGGAATTTCGAGATAGAGACAAACGCATCGAAGGAAAAGTTTGCCATTAAGCAAGCAGAAATAACCGGCTTGAAAGCATCTGTGAACGAATCCACGCAGCAGATATATTCCATAAAATCTGACTGTTACAAACGAACTATTATCGTGCTCAAACATCATTGCTAAGCATCTCAAACTAGGAGAGGAATCTGAAAAGGACTTGTCTTATTTATCAAAGGGCATGAGTACCCTCAGTAACATGATTTCAAAGCTAGAGAGATCTCGTTATAGCCAATCAGCTGAAATAAACTCCTTGCGCACTTCAGTAAGGGATACTGCTGCCAATATCTCGCATATTCAAGACTCCGAAACCTCCCTGAAAAACAGCATAAAACTTAAATTAAGTGAAGTTAGAGAACAAGTAAGCGAGGAAATAGCTCGTTCACAGAATGACTATGTGGCTAAGAAAGATTATGACTCTTCAATGAAGTCCCTGAACTCTAAACTAAAAATTTGCGAACAGTACGCCCCTACAACATCTGATAATACCCAACTACTAGCAAGTGCTATTTAAAAATTATCGAACTCACTCAATAGCCAACATTGTGTTCAAATATTGTGAAGGCTCTACAGCCGTTGAGCCGTTACCACTCACCAGAGCCAGAATTAGCACAGACGACTAACACTCAAGTACGGCAACCAGAAGTCCCCCGACGTAATCCGGAAGCGCCAGAAACATCGGCTGCGCGCGCCACGACCAGCCTGGTACTGCCATACACTTGACGAACGTCGAAAACCACATCCCGACTATAATACCCGCCGAACCACCCCGACGGAGTTCCCCCATTCGGTCAGTGACTAGTGGTGACGTGATTTAGTACCGTAACGCGCAGTCACCATAAATCGTTTGTTCTTATCGGTATAAGTACGGACAGTGATCAGGAAGGGCTTGAAGACTTTCTGGAATATGATATGGACAATGCAAACAAGTTAAGTTCCTAGTAACGTCGCGCACTAGTTGTAAGGTAGCGCAGATCGTGGTTGACAACGAGCAAGCCGAGTACATCGAGAACGAGGCCGTGTGGCCGCCCGGCATCTCCTGTCGCCCCTGGTTACAACGGACGGATTACGTCCAACGTTACGAGCGTCACGAAAGCGAAACTGTAGACTAGTTACTCGTGCTTCTTAATCCAACCACAATGGACTTACGCTTTATGACATACAATGCCACAGGTGTTACGACGGCTGTACCATTTATCGTCTCCGAACTCAGACAAAAACACATTTCGGTTTGCGGCCTGTCGGAACATTGGCTACTCGACTATAATGCAGATACTTTATGTAACATAGACCGAGACTATTGCGCTCATACCGTGATTTGTGCTTCACCTGCCTACTTCAACGGCCGTTACATTGGTAAAGGCGGAGTTGCAATCCTATGGCACCGCGAGTTAGATAATAATGTAGAAATCCTCTCGTCAGGCAGTGATCGGTTAGCTGCAATAAGACTTTGTCTCCGTAGCATTTCAATCGTTATTATACAAGTGTATCTCCCATCAGCAAACCATAATCTAGTTTCCTTTAAAACGGAAGTAGACGCGCTGTCAGACCTCTGCTCAACGTATGGAGGAAATAATTGCATTTTGGTTATGGGCGACTTCAACGCAAGGTTTCACTGGTTATGGGCGACTTCAACGCAAGGTTTCACGGGTGTGACGCCCTCCCTGACGTCCTCCCAGAAGTGCGTACAAGAGACACTTACTTGATTAATATGGCACGCGAATTCAACCTCATAGCGGTAACCGAAACACCCATATGTTCCGGAGCACCTTATACGTTCTACCCGTACACCGGCGGACGACCGTCACGCATTGACTACGTGCTGCTCGACGAAAGTTTGCTGCGTCACATTGTAACATGCAGCGTGCTTCCGGACGCCCCACTCAATGTCTCTCGGCATCTGCCGGTAAATCTACACTTATACTTGATTACCAGCGTAATAGAAGACGTCCATTCCGACCCATTGCAGCCTATTTCCTACAGATGGAATAGGCCGCCCGAGAAAGATGCGTACGAGAGTACTGTTACAAGACTATTACAGGAGGCTAACATCGACTACTGCAACATTGACAGTGCCTACTCAGAAATAGTGAAATGTATATCTGTGGCCGCTGATACATGTCTATCCAGGCGCGAATACAAGAGATTTTTGAAACCTTACTGGTCAACCGCGCTAAAAGAGTTACATCACAAGCTAAGAATCTCACACCTGGCGTGGGTCTGGTCTGGGAAAATAAAGGGCTCATCGGAACACGTGGCAAACAAGCGTCTAAAGCCAACATTCCGGAGAGATCTCCGGGAAGCTGCGCATGCGCAAGAGGAAGTAGAACGCATGCGTATCGACGAATTAGCTGAAGTCGACCAGTGCCCATTCTGGAAAACGGTTAACTCCAAAAAAGCAAAGTGCAAAAAACAAGGATGTGAAGTAATATTTAATGGCACCAGGGAAAACACTGTTGACGGCCTTTTGACCGGGTGGCAAAACTACTTCAGTGGCCTTTACACTTTCTCACAGATTTCTGACTTTAATAAGAATCATAAGCTGTACGTGGGAAGTGAACTGTTAACATACCTCGCACCAGGCGTCTCCCACCAACCGTGCGACACCCTACTACACAACACTTTTGATGCTGAATTACGAACATTAATACGTGAGTTGCCAAACAATAAAAGTGCATCGATCGATAACATAACATACGAGCATCTGAAATATGGAGGACCATTGCTGACAGCATGCATAATAAACATGTTTAATGCTATAATCAGTGCCGAATCCCTGCCCAAATGCTTCAAAAATGGACTAACAGTGAATAATATAAAGGTAATGGCAAACCGTACACTGATCCATCTAGCTACAGAGCCATCTCGCTGCTCCCCGTATTATCAAAACTGTTTGAGAAACTCCTAATAAAACGCATTGAATGCAGCAATATATTGTCGAAACTAAACAAATTACAACACGGCTTTCAGAAAAATATGA
>CM051030.1:16470700-16608200 GCA_027627225.1 Congeria kusceri | reverse complement strand
TTTTGGTAACAAAAAGGTTGCACGTACATGTACTACTTCATTATACTATTTACTGCTTCTGTGTAGTATATTTCGTAATTTGTAAAGAAGGGTGCATGTTCATAAGGCTTTTTGTGCGTTGTCTTATAGAATAAATTAGTATATTTTGCTACCTTTATGTTATAGAGCAACGTCAAACAAACATCATAAACTAGAAACCACTAGGAAATGCGTCGACCTCCACCAACATCGGTAACTCTACTGACAGCCTATAGAACCACAATGAGAGGAAAATATTTTTCTTTGAACATAGAAAACAATTTTATTAAACGATTTTATTCATTAAACATTGTTACATACATGAATTGATTTAACAACGTTTTTTATAATCCGAAACAAATATTGTTTTACAGTATGGTCTGGTATAGGTTACTCTGTTTTCGTCAACACTCTTCAATTCTAAATACAAATATAATTTTATTATTTTCAAAACAGTATTAATTCAAAGCGGAGCCTGTGCATTGAAGACTTAACTTTTCCGTAGTAGGTTGCCTCCTTGGCCCCGTCTCCCAACAATAACTTATTGCTAGATCCAGACGTTGACATGGATCACCACCAACATCTACCTGTTATAATTGGTCTATGACGGTCCATTTCGAACCTTCCCCAGAGAATGCAAATCCGTTCAGACAGACAGACAGACAGGCAGGCAGGCAGGCAGGCGTATGGGCGGACGGGCGGGCGGGCGGGCGGACGAAGAGGATGATAGACCGACGGACGGACGGACAAACATCTACCGGTAAATCATGATCATCTTTCATTTACGTCTCCTGCTTTAGTATACCATGAATCTATCTATACAAGGAATCGATCTTGTAAATTATGGCCACGTACTTGTTTTTGTATCAGCCCCTATTTAAGATTGTAAAGTTCATAAATACGAGTATTTACTGTCGTCCGGAGTGCTACTGGTATCGGATGGGTATAAATTATTCCGCTGCTAGGTTTACTGAAATATTAACTCTTAAAGTCGCAGTTTCACAGTTGTTGGCTTTGAAAAATAATGTTCTCCAATTGCCATTTTGCCATTGATATAATACATGTATTGTTCATATTTCACGGCTTGAAAAGCACGTTGCTTTTGCAAAGTTACATTTTTTACGAATATCAGTTCTGTTATTTTTTGAAAACAAATGGTAGATATACTCAAGTAAGTTTGTAAACAAAACGGCATAAAAAGTATCAAAATAATTTTGTTTTGCAACCAACACAGCATAACATACATGTGCAGACAGTTTAGATTTACCGGTATTCAACGAATTTCTTTTTTTTTTGAATTCCATTTCCAGAGAAATGTTTTTCCAATCACAAACAGTGACACTGTCCTTATGAGTGCGGCTGTGTCCAATCAAAGCGCTGACCGCGTAAAAAGACTGTTCGAGAGAAAAGTCACTAAAAGCAAATTAATTATAAGTATTTTTATCATAAAGAACATTTAATGAAGTAAGTCATCTGTCTGTTATATCATTTCTACAAAACAAATATTGAAACTCATAACTATACACTCTACTTAAAATAAATTGGTATAGGCTGATATTTGACCTAATTGAAGATGGAGATCCAGGTCAATGTCTTTTGCAAATTAAAACTTTTATAGCGCGCGTCTAATTCAATGGTATTTGTCTACGACATTCTTATCATTATTTTTTGTAATTCGTGGGAGGCAGATATTTTTTTGTGCAAACTGTTTAAAAAGCAAACACTGTTATATGCATATAAGACAATCTACAACGGGTAAAATAGTCGATAAACCGTAAAAGTTTGAATCAATGTTCAGTGCTTTCTATCACAAGCGCTATGCTCGGTAAATACCAATTAAATTAAAAATAAGTTTAATTAATAAAATACATTCAAAACTCTCTTAAAAGTGCAATGCTTTTCCACAATTCTTATGCATACGTCAAACACAATAGCAATCGTCAATCGAGTGGTTACGATTGCTCCGCTATATGTGCTGAGTCAATACACTGTTGCTAAACTTACGCAATATGATGTAATACGCAGTTCACCAGTAAGCAGCACAAACAGATATGCTATCACACTATGTGAATAGACATAACATGGAATCACTTGTAGATGTGGACTAAATGGATTATTATTATTGTTTATAAGTGTTTTAAGTCGGATCTATTTTTTGTCATCTATTCATAGAAAGTAGCATCTATAACAGGAAGCCTCACTGCTCAGCAAGCGAAGCGCAGTAATTTATCGATTTACTGACTCGTAGCCTGCAGAGTAAAGAAGTAGTTCCCTCAAGTCCTATTTCTGAACATAACTACTAAATCCGGTTGGCTTGCGCCAACAGTCTTAAAACCATGTAAACCATACATTTTGAGGTCAACAGGACAAAGGTCAAGGTCACCGTTGCTAAAAATAGAAAACCGGTTTCCGCTCAATAACTTGAGAACGCATCGAGATATTTTAATGAAACTTTATACATAGATACCTTATAAAGAAAGGAAGACGCCTATACATTCTTAGGTCAACAGGTCAAAGGTCAAGGTCACCGTTGCTAAAAATAGAAAAACGGTTTCCGCTCAATAAGTTGAGAACGCATCGAGATATTTTAATGAAACTTTATACATAGATACCTTATACCGAGATCTCACTTGGAATTGCATATGGGGTGGGTGGAGTCAAGGTCACCGTTACTAAAAATAGAAAACGGTTTCCGCTCAATAACTTGAGAATGCATAGAGATATTTTAATGAAACTTCATACATAGATACCTTATATTGAGACCTCGCTTGGGATTGCATATGGGGTGGGTGGGGTCAAGGTCAAGGTCACCGTTATTAAAAATAGAAAAACGGTATCCGCTCAATAACTTGAGAACACATCGAGATATTTTAATGAAACTTCATACATATATACCTTATATCGAGACCTCGCTTGGGATTGCATATGGGGTGGATTGGGTCAAGGTCACCATTACTAAATATAGAAAACGGTTTCCGCTCAATAACTTGAGAATGCATAGAGATATTTTAATGAAACTTCATACATAGATACCTTATATTGAGAGCTCGCTTGGGATTGCATATGGGGGGGGTAGGGTCAAGATCAAGGTCACCATAACTAAAAATAGAAAAACGGTTTCTGCTCAATAACTTGAGAACGCATCGAGATATTTTAATGAAACTTCATGCATATATACCTTATATCAAAGCCTTGCTTGAGATTGCATATCGGAAGGGTGTGTTCAAGGTCAAGGTGACAGTTACTAAAAAGAGAAAATGGTTTCCGCTCAATAACTTGAGAACGCATCAAGATATTTTAATGAAACGTCATACATAGATATCTTATATTGAGACCTCTCTTGGGATTGTATATGTGGTGGGTGGGGTCAAGGTCAAGGTCACCGTTACTAAAAAATAGAAAAAAAGTTTTTCGCTCAATAACTTGACAAGCATTGAGATATTTTAATGAAACTTCATACATAGATACCTTATATTGAGAACTTGCTTGGGATTGCATATGGGGTGGGTGGGGTCAAGGTCATCATTGCTAAAAATAGAAAAACGGTTTCCGCTCAACAACTTGAGAACGCATCGAGATATTTTAATGAAACTTCATACATAGATACCTTATATTGAGATCTCTCTTTGGATTTCATATGGGTTGGGTGGGGTCAAGGTCAAGGTCACCATTACTAAAAATAGAAAAACGGTTTCCGCTCAATAACTTGAGAACGCATCGAGATATTTTAATGAAATTTCATACATAGATATCATATATCGAGACCTCGCTTGGGATTGCATATTAAAGAAATTTCTTAACAATTGCACATATTCACAACTTGGCTGCAAGTCGGGGGGCATACATGTTTTACAAACATCTCTTGTTGATCTTAATACTGCAGTTAATGCTTTGTGAACACTGGGCCAGTGCTGGAAATCGCTGGACCATTAGTGTTTGATTTCGATGCCACGAGTTAAAATCACAGAGGACCCAACGTGTGCTGCATTGTTTCAAAGCAGTCGATAGTTTAAAATTTTCGCTGTATTATCATTTTGTAATATCATCAATATTCCACATCAATTAGTTTGGACACTTTGGCATTGTGTTTTTCATAAAAAATATTTCCTAAATATGCCATTCTGAAACATAAGTTGATACAGATATGAATATCATGTATTTCATTCTAGTGTAACAAAGCCTCCGCTGTGTGAAAATGTGAAACACCTTAATGGGCGTTAACTAGAACATGTGTCTAAAAATGAGGAAACAGTAGTCCCGTAGCGCAACGCTTTGACCTCGACCTAAATCGATTAGGCAGAGAACAATACAGCTATTGGGGATTATGGGATATTGAAAATTAAACTTCATGTTTATAACTTGAATTTAATACGTGTCCATTGCTGACTTCACATTTTCGTGACATTTGTTTTGGGCACATGCCAAAATATAACGGTAAATAACAAACAAGAAAATACTGTGTTGCTTTTCTAGAAAAAGAAATATAATATCTGCTTCAGCGTGTACATAAAACATTTCGAATTCTCGTGATCATATTAAAGTATCTTATTACATAATACATATTTTATAAACTTATTTCAAAGTTTGAAAAGTCATATCTGAATTATTCAAAGAATCTAAGCCTTAACTTAATACGAAGCATAACAATGTTAGTTTAAACCTATTTATTGTAGCTCGATTGCATCGGAAGCCTAAGGCTTCTAGAGACACTCTCGAGTCCGTTTCCTGGGTAGAACCAGTACTTGGTGTCTTTGGGGGAGATCTTGAGAACGCTCCCAGAGTGGGTATCGAACCCGGGACCTACCGATCGCTAGGCGGACATCATGCCCACTACGCCACCGCGACCTTCATAACGATGTTAAAAATTAAGAAGTCAGAGAATAACAAGAAGGAAATCATTATACGTTCGATGGCAAACAATAACTGATTTGAAATTACCTGAAAATGAAATAAGTAATAATGCACATCCAGTCTGGGACTCGAACCTAGGTATACAGGTATTTTGTTTACATTCATACCGGATGAATATTTATTAGAAGTCGAAACGCATTGTACTATGTCTCAGAATAGTTTAGCGCTGACCCATCGATGAAGTTTGTTCTTATTTTTAATTTATATATTATTTTTCGTAAAAAGGAAAATTGTACCAAATATTTGATCCTCAAACATGAATAGACAAATACATGACGTCAAAAATGGCAGAATTTTAAACGTGGACGTCTACTCACATAAACGTTTTGGAAAACTCCATTGCTGAAACGTTTTCTAACTGTGACAAAGTTCCCGCTGTGTGAAAATGTGAAACGGGATCAAATTTTGCTGTTTACATTCGGTCATGGCGTGATACTGGGTGTTCAATATATAAAATCATTACGGTAAGACGTATAATCCGAAACAAGGAAAGTACACAAATACATGTACCAAAAATATTCAACTTTGTTTGTTGTTGTTTTCAAACGTTGTTGCTGTTTTTTTTTTCAAAACAACAAACTTTGTGATACTTAAAAGTTTGCATTTAATAATCGCATGTTAGGGAACCCGACCTGAATCAGACATTTTCTTTATTAAAACCCTTTTTGTGGGCTCTTTTGAGAAATTCCTGTACAGCGATACTGCGACTTCCATATTTAATCTTACTAAATTTAGCTTCAGCAAAGTGATTTGTCAGATACACACCTAGAGTACCTACCTCGCAATACAACAGTAAACACCCATCAATATTTCCCCCCCCCCCCGGGGGGTGAGGGTAGCGGCGGGCTGACCCAGGGGATTTGACTTATTTTATTTTACTTTTGGGGGTCTAATTCCCCACCCTAAAGCCAAGCATTGCTGTCTAAATCCCCACAGAGGGAGATGCTTGGTGTATCAAATGGCCCGGGGGCAAACATTACCAGGAACTAAAATCCGACCAAAGGCAAAGTCTATTTCCCGGGTCCCGCAATCGTTCGGCGTGTCGAATTTCATCCTTTCGGGAATTGCGTTTAGTCTTAAGTTCCATAAATGCCCACCGCTCCCCCCCCCCCCCCCCCCGTTTACGTTAAACTTGTCGGTACCCACCCAGTTGTACGTTTATTTCGTATTTTACGGCTTATTTCCGTGCCTTAGCTAGTGGTGGACCCTTGAGGTGCCGGAATGTGACCATCTTAAACATCTTAAACACATCAACACGCGGGGCAAATTTTGAAGCAAGCTGTCAAATTCGGATATTTACTCATGAAATCGTACTCGTTATTCTTATTAGGTCTTCTGGTTTCCTTCTGGTAGTACCCGGATGAAATCCACCTGTTTATAGGTCGCGGTGGCGTAGTATATATGGTGTCCGCCTTGCGATCTGGAAGTCACGGATTCGAACCCCACTCTGGGAGCGTACTCAAGATCTCACCCAAAGACACCAAGTACTGGTTCTACCCAGGAAACGGACCCGAGAGTGTCTCACTAAGCTTTAGGCTTTCGATGCAATCGAGCTAAAATAAATAGGTTTAAATTAAACTAAATCCACAATCCGGCATGGGTGACACAACATGTATCGCTTAGGAGTGAAGCGAGTGTGTCACCAACCGCGCTTATCGGACAGCCTGTATTAGGAGACTTCTGCTTACTTGGGGTTATTTAGAGGCCTGCTATCCACCATTCGCATTGGTGGCGGATCCGTGGTCTAGTGGTAACGCACTGGCTTCACATCCCAGGGGTCGCAGGTTCCAGTCCCCGCTACACCCTAACCAACTAACTCGTCTTTCGCACGAGGCGTTAAACCGAGGTGCAGTGTACTAGGTGCTTCACACCGGGCACTAAAAGACCCAGGGTCATCTCATGTATTTTGCAATATCCCCCGTAACCCAACTAACAAGTCTTCTGGGGGCGATGGCCATATGGGAGAGAATCCCGGTGCACTCGATAAAAATGTACTTCACACACACACATTCGCATTGTATTAATAGGGTAGACGTTAAAGGGACCTGTTTACAGATTGGCAAATTGACAATTTTCAAAAAAGATTTGAAATATTCCAAAAAGAAATTAGAAAGTATATACAAAACAAGCGAAATAACACTTGTAATTAAGAAATATATCGGAAATATCGTTTGTTCACGGATGGTCATCAATCGAAATGTATAAAATAATTACAATTATAAAGCGTTTGTAACGCTTTTCATCGGTATTTTGGGAAACACGTGTTACAAATACACAGCTACATCTATATGTCCGAATGGCCGGGCGGTAGCGCTTGAGACTCTCAAAGGTCCGAATGGCCGGGCGGTTAGCGCTTGAGACTCTCAAAGGTCCGAATGGCCGGGCGGTTAGCGCTTGAGACTCTCAAAGGTCCGAATGGCCGGGCGGTTAGCGCTTGAGACTCTCAAAGGTCCCTGCTCAGAGTCCCGGCGAAGGGAAAAAAAATTAACTTTTACTTCGTTTCTTTATATAAAAATATTTGTTTTAGATTATTCCAGATGCCGTAGGTTTTGCAGTAAAGACATTTTATGACTTTTTTTTTTCAAAAAAAAGACGCAAAAACTGTGAACAAGTCCTTTTAACATGGAATCTGTATAACGCACCTGAATAGTCGGACGGTTACCGCAGAATGTGAATGCAGCCCTTTAACTGATCAAGTCGATAAACATACAAAACAGTTACACCCGATAAAGCAATTTTGCCGTTTCAAACTTCCTATTTCTTCCTACAAAGCGCAGACTTGAATTGAAGTAAAATGATCCCGTTTCGTGTACTTTTAGTCGTCTAGCTAATCCCGCATAGCAACTCGACCGCCAATGTGAATGTTTACCCGAATCACGTGACTGCGCCGACCAATCGCTGCCGAGCACGGCTTCACATTTTCACAACGCAAATCGCTTAATCGTGAAATCTGACCACCACAAAATATAACAAAAGCCGACTTCAAACGCTCTAGTTCGCCGCGGTCTATATGGTGGAGCTTTAATTAAGGTGTAAAGAAAACTTTTAAATACACACATCAAGACCAAGGAGCTAAATTTAAGATAAAAATTTAAATTATTATTTTGTGTTCTAAATATTCTCAACAAGATGAACGTCTTGTTAATTATGTTACCAATATGGCTGGGTTTAATTCTCGGCTCCTGTGCGGGCGCGGAAGACGGTCACATGACGGACCCTTTCCACGAAATCCTAGCTCACATGAACGTGTCCGCGCACACGGACATCACAACGGCGCATCTCGATGAAATCACGGCGGACTTCGTGAACAGGTTCCACTGCACCGAGAACGCTTCGGCCGTCGAAGCCTGCGAGTCGCATTATGTGAGTACCGATGTTTTATCACTTGGATGGTCAATACAAGCAGTATCAACATTATCATTACTTTTTTTGTTCATAATCATCGTCATCTTCATAATCATCATCGTCTTCATCACCAGTATGATCATCATCATCATCTTCTTCATCGTCATCACCATCACCGTCATCACCACCACCACCATCATCATCATCGTCATCATCATCATCATCACCATCATCTTCATTATCATCATCTTTATAACAATAACCAGCATTATCATCTTTATCATCATAATTATCATCATCATCTTTATTACCATTCCCATCATCATCATCGTCATCATCATCGTCATCATCATTACATCATCATCGTTATCGTTATCATTTTTATTACAATTATCATCATCATCATCATCGTCATCATCATTATAACTTTTCATCATCACTTTTATTTTCTTGTTCAGCCACCACCACTATCATCATCATTGTCTTTGTCATGACAGCATTATCATATGCTCGTCAACATGACCGTTGTCATCATCATAATCATCATCATCACCAACACCACCACCGTCATCATTATTCTTATCATCAACATCATCGTCGTCGTATTCTTGATCAATAATCATCATTATTTTTATCATTTTATTTTTATTTTATCAGCCACCATCACAAATATCATCAATGCTATCATTGTCATCATCATCATCGTCGTCATCATCATTATCATCATCATCATCATCACCACCATTGCAGTTACCATCATCATATTAACACTTTATCGTCATCATATTTACAATTATATAGAATTATTACCATCATCCGTATCACATCAAGTCAAACCATTCATCTATAACTTGTAAATAAAAGTGTTTCTTTAATTTATTTATATAACTCATAAAACTCATTCAGAATTCATTAACCGTTGTGTAGAAGTTATAGATAGTTTTAATATTAGATATATCACATAATTTTGTCGCGGTTACTAAGGAAGAATATATATTAATATAATGTTTATGTAAAATTTGTGGGGCATACTGCTTCAAAACAGCGATAATGTACAGCAAACGTTTTCCGCAAATACTTGGTACAATATTAATTTTATTCGTGGGGCAGTACTAACAAAGCATCTTAAGTATTTCCCAAATCGTTTCACTTAAATGGAATGGTTTAATATATTACTACTGTTCAGTCAATAAATACATCAGTGAGGCGCGTCGTGGGAAAACCGATCTTAATGCATGTGCGTAAAGTATCGTCCCGGATTAGCCTGTGCGGACTGCACTTCCACTTTTATGGTATTTTCTGGTTCAAGGAAGTCTCTTCTAAACATAAATCCACTGTAGGCGGAAAGTGCCGTCCTGGATTAGCCTGTGCGGACTGCACAGGCTAATCCGGGACGACACTTTACGCACATGCATTAAGACTGGTTTTCCCACGACGCGCCTCATGTGTATATTTTTGACATTCTTCAATCCACGTTTTAGTCCAGGGGCCATATCCACAAAGCTCCGACGGGAAATCTTAACTTAAGTCATATTTAAGGGTACTTGATTTCAAATATATTTTTCCTTGTGAGAATCAATATTTTATATATGAAATATGGTCAAATAAGAAGCGCCTGTTATTCTTTACCAGTTTAAAACAATTGAAGATAAAATAAATTGTATATAAACCAGCCACAAACTTAAGGAAGGATATGATTTTATGGGTCCCATACACTTTCAATGTTATGGTAAATTTATGGATGCAATAAAACTGACAATCATTTTTAGCCACAAACTGTTCAATTATTTTACTCAATATTTTGCTCCGGGTCTGGCAGGGATGTATTCTGTTGTAGTTTAATGTTTCTGTGCTTAGCGTTGAAGGTATTTACAAGAAAATAGAAATACTGGGTGGAGAATTGGCCTTTGAAATAAGGACATGCAAAATCACCATTATGTTTGAAAAAAAATATGTAAAATTCAAGTCCCTTTAAAAACTTGTTTTCAGGAAGCAGGGAGTTTAAAACAACGACTGCAGATGTTAACACATTAAATGCAAAAGACAATTACTTCAATGCATCAGTTTATAGCCACACTCATTTGTTTTTTATCCCAAAACGAAATATTGCACCATATTATTGATATATAATGACACTTAAGCCATATTATTGACAGACTCTCAATAAATAACTGCGATTTCTGATTTTTTTCCCATATATTGCACCAATCTTCAATATAGCCCACACACGTCGATAAAGTGGTAAATTGCATGCATTGAACATATAATTGACCATTTTAGTGAACGTGTATGGGCCCCTTGAAGAAATTTACTTACGTTTTCACTAAGGAGCTGTGTGGAAATGGGCCCTGATGTCATTTAAAAAAATGTAACTTGAGTGTTGCACTGTTTCTTTAGGGAATGAAACACCGAAGAAATTTCCAGATTTAAGGACCAAGTGACAGAGATTAACTTTACCTTAAGATGCTTTGTGAACACCGCCCCAGAATATCAGAACAAAACAGAACAGAACAGAAAGTTTATTCACATAAACCAAAATGGTTTCTCGTTTAGCTTACAATATACATGTACATATACAATTTATAATTAGGATATTTAAGAAAACGATCTTGGTTAATTTAGCAATTATTTTCAAGATTACTAGAAACAAGAAAAATATATGCATGGATAGATAAGTACATACAAAGACACACACACATACAAATTCCACCTAGTTATTCACTTTCATATACCAAAGGAAGAATAATGTATTAACATTTTTGAATTTTTGTTCACACTTGTACCACAAACATAAATACATAATGTATAGTTTCATATCATAGTTCAGTGGCTGCTGGATTAGGATAATCAAGTGAGGATTAAATACACATTTAAATTGAATAAAAATATGACTGTTTTCAAAGTTTGCGAGCTATATACGTATATGCAGGGAAGCAGAAATGAACAATCTGTACATATATTTACACTCACAAACACAGACATTTGTACATACAATCAGGTACACATATATACCAAATGATAAAAGTTATTTGAACATGCTATAGCTTATACAGACATATTTACACAATTATTGGTGTCACTACCTTACAGTGTTATTTGTATAAGAGTCATTTTCGAAAATTGGTACCACATTGCGCGTGAGTGTTACACGGGGGTTTAACGTGGTACCACATTGCGCGTGAGTGTTACACGGGGGGTTAACGTGGTACCACATTGCGCGTGAGTGTTACACGGGGGTTTAACGTGGTACCACATTGCGCGTGAGTGTTACACGGGGGTTTAACGTGGTACCACATTGCGCGTGAGTATTACACGGGGGTTTAACTACCTTATATTCGAGAGGATTATTAAACAACGTATTGCTTGACATGGCTGTAGGGGAATTAATTAGTAATTAATTAGAATAAGCGAGGATACATTGTTGCGTTATACCATAGTCTGCTTACGCTTGAGAGCTTCGTTGATGTACTTGCTTAACTTTATTATTTCTTGATTGTTTTCGCTTTTTAGGAGCAATGCCAGTTTGAACATACTAGGTCTTGCCCTATAGTATCGCTTGATGTATTTTAATCTCAGATCGTTATATATTGGACAAATGAGAATAAAATAATATTCATCCTCTACATCTAAAGAATTGCAAATTTGGCAGAATCTTAAGTTTCTGGCTATGTGATGTCGAGCGTATCTACCTGTTTGTATTCTTAAATTGTGGGACGATATTCTAATTTTGCTTAGAGCTATACGTAGGCTTCTGGACACAATTACATTTAGGTATGGTTCTAAGCATATAGAATCTTTAATGTTTCTGTACAGGGTTAAAACTCTGTTATTTTCCAAATGTGACCTCCAATCTTGTAAATATTCATCTATGAGTCTCTGTTTAAACATATGAATGAAAATGTTTACGTTTATATTATTAAGATTTTCCCAAACGTCACCAAAGCCATGCTTTTCTAAAAGAGTTTTAACATCGGAAACCCTTTTTTTTTTGCCTTTCGAGACATCTTGAATTACCGTTTCGCAAATACCGTTCGTAATAATATTATTATTTGTGTTTAAAATTTTAAAAAGATACTTTATTATTCTAGTAAATCTGTTAATATACAACGGGTGTCGGCCGAGTTCTGAATAAACAGCGATATTATTGGTAAATTGTCTAACACCCAGCACATGCTTTCCAAATCCGACATGCAATTTTACTAAGGTGGTTGATTTTGAAATGCCCCAAACTTCGCATCCGTATGTTAATATTGGACTTACAAATGAGTCGAAGAGTTGTAATGCAACTTTAGGTAATGTTTCGTATTTTCTGAGGTTCGATAATAGAACATTCATAACTTTTAGCCCTTTGCCGTATAGGACTTGTGTATTATGTTCGAAGCTACCGGTGTAATTAAACGTGACTCCGAGATTATTGAAGTCGTTGACGCTCTCCAGTATTTCGTTTCCGTAATACCATTTTTTGCTATTTTTTAACCTGCCTCTTTTTCTAAATACAGTTATCTTTGTTTTGGTAACATTTACATCAAGGCCCCAATTCTGACAATACTCATGTAAACTGTTCAATAATGTATGGAGGTTATGAGGGATTTCCGCTAAAATGACCATATCGTCAGCGAAAATTAAGCATATATCGTTGATATTAAGACCACTTTCGACGTTTTGCTGCAGAACAAGTTCTAGATCTTCCACGAACAGGGAAAACATGATAGGTGACATGACCTCGCCCTGGCGCAACCCAACCGCCAGTTCGAAGAAGTCAGATCCGACGTTGTGTAGCTTAAACCAGAGGGCATTTCTATTTACGGTATCAAAGCAAGATTTTAGAATATCAACAATTACTTTTTAAACTATCAAAATGAACGCTTGCAAAGATTTCGTACATGTTTCAAGATATTTATTGCAAACCGTTTGCTTCGCGACAAAAATAGTAGGCAAACTATTACATTAAAGCCGTCATTGACCTAAATAAGTAAGTAAGTAATTAAATATTGATTAGCGTGACATATGCATTTGACAAAGTGTGATATACATTTTATGACAATAACATAGGGTATATGCTAGCATCCGGCCCTGTGGGCCTATAAGTCACCGTGTATATTAAATCTAAATAAAGATCAATGTAAACTGGTATATGTAAATTCAAAGAGAATCATTCAACAAAATTAATATATATCTATAGCATTTAAATTGGGATGGGAAATTTGGTTGAATTGAGAACATTGGTACAATGGCGAATAACAGCTTGTATGAAACGAGATATAAATGGAATCTTTGCATAAATGGTGCTCGTAAAATACAATGAATTTTTATTAACTTTTGCTATTAAACACAATTAATAAATAGCATGCATATTGCAAAAATTGTCAACGATAATTATTAAACTGGTTGAACCTATTACACATACCAAGATAAGGGTGTCTGAATCCGATGTTCATTGTACCATAACGCTTGTTTATGTTTCAATATTTAGTACACATGTACATACTGAAATATGCAGCTTTGCGTGAATGTCGTGCATTTAAATACACATTTATATCTGTCGATGTGGAAGTGATGCTTATTGTTTAAAATAATATTTATTTTACCTTAAACGTTCACGTTTATTTGTTGTTTTCTATGGTTTTATTTTTTATTTCATTTGTCGGGGGGATAGGAGTTTGATCCCTACATGGGGAGCATTCGAATGGTCTTTTTTCAAAAGACACCAAGCACTGGTTCTACCAAGGAAATGGACTCATCAGTGTCTCAATATGCACCTGGCTTTCGACACAATCGAGCTTAAGTAAATAAATTTAATCTAAACTAAAACTTCAACGCCCATAAATATCTGTGAACATTTGGTTAAAGTATACATTGTGGCAAGGAACATTTTTGAGGATTTATTTTTTATATTTTTTTGGTAAATAAATTCATTTATTAAACAATTTTGATAGACAAGTTCTTTTATATTAAACTTTCAAGTATTTAGTTTTTGAAAAAATGTCCACTGGTAGTAATGGCGTCATGATTGCATTTGTAATAAATGGACCCAGTTGCTTTTATAAAAAAATTCTTTTAATGTAAACTTTATGATGTTCTTACTTTCGTTTTCGGTGTATTAATAAACATTCACAAATAATCGAGTCACAAGACACTACTGCTATAATTATTATGAATATATTTGATTCTGTTTGATAATTACAGTGTACACAATATTTAATATATATTATTATCTGTCGAGACACTTCTCATTTTGAAATGTAAATCAACCCTACTGATGCGCGAAAAGCTACGCAGAAAAAAACTACCTGAATAGTCTTTAAAAGGTATTTCGAAACGGATGTAATGATTCATCTTTGCAAAACGATTGTATTGCGTAATGACATGAAAAAATGTATATATAGTTAAAGTACAATTTAGCTGATGTAAATATTAAGTATGTTTTCGTTCCAGATGAGTCACTTTTTTTGCTCTTGCAAATCTTAATTTGCTCTTACATCGTTGCAAAACATGAAATTTATTGCTTTTCGACATGTCATTTCATGTCAATAGCGTTTCGCATATAAGAAACTCTCATTTTGTGTGAACTGTTATTCTCTTACAGAAGTTGCCATTAATATTCCAAACCTGTTACGAATTCGACTGCTATATTGTTGGGATGTTGCACCTACTCATTTAAGACTAGTGTAGTGGGAATTTATGGTAAAAGAGCCGATGGAATGTTAGGAATTATTCATTCGGGACTACTACTGGCGGGAAATTTTCACAACATGTGTTTCTGTGATTGGATATTCGGGAATGTCAAAAATTGGGTTAAACAGCTACGCCGAAAAAAAAAACATTAAATAATTGTTTCAAGAACACTGTATTACTTTTGCATCGTTTATTAGTGTTGCGTAGCCCATAATAACTTTTACCTCAACTTCTATACATCTGTATCCCGGTATGCATTTCAGTTTTAGACTAACCCTTAGAAAACTGTTAAGGGATTAAAACTCGCCTAGAATATGTTCTTCGGCATTGGTTCATCCATTTTAAGTCGAAGTATACGATATTTAATAGTGTTATTTTTCTTATTTACCACTTTTTCTATTGTAATACACCTATCAATATTTTCCCTTGGGGGGGGGGGGGAGGCGGTGGATATATACGGATATACGGGACTTTAGACTGAAAGCGATTCGCGACAAGCAGGCATTTGACACGCCAAATCCGGGTGCCGGGCAAATATAGACTTTGGTCGGATTTTAGATCCCGGACCATTTGATACACCTAAAGCATCTCCCACTGAAGGGATTTAGACAAATATGCTTGACTCTAGGGTGGGGAATTAGACCCAACAAAACTAAAATTAGTAAACCTCCTCTGGGTCAGACCGCCGCTCAAAATATTGATCGGTGCATAAGGTCTGACGTGTCCTGTACCAATTCACACTTCGAACCCACACGTATGTACGTAAATAAAATAAGCATTGCTCTTTTAACTAATGTCAATAACTTTATGTTAAATATTGATTTCATTATAAATTGCCTTAATGGTTCTTTCTTGCATTGCTTTATACCATGTGTGGTCCAGAGTGCATTTCTATTCTATTGTTGCTTTTACATTTTCCATTGATGGTCGATGAAAAGACCGACAAAATGGGCAAACAAAACGTCGAATTTGAGATTGTTAAATACAATACACGTAATTAATTAAAATTGCACGTATATGCGCTATCTGATTTCCAAAGGTAACGACGTGTTTGTTTTTTTCAACTTTAAGCTTTATGCTTTGCAAAAAAGGTTAAGCTATATCAATTAATGTCTTTCTTATCCTATCTGGTTTCGTACTGTCACTTATGTGGGTTTTTTTTTCCAACTGATATTACGCACTAGCGGATCCAAGGGGGGGGGGGGGGCCTAAAACGCACGGACCATGCATATAAGATAGGTAGGTAGTTAGGTAGTTAGGTAGGTAGGTAGGTAGGTAGATAGGTAGGTAGGTAGGTAGGTAGGCAGGCAGGCAGGCAGGCAGGCAGGCGCAGGCAGGCGCAGGCAGGCAGGCAGGTATTTTATTTCAGACTTGTACATGGTACATCGTCTACAACACATGAAACCATATATAATGTGTCAACGTGAATTGCATGGCTTAACACAATTTTAGACAAGCATTTATGAATAAATAATACATTATACAGTATTTAGATATAACATATTATGATAACTGCACAATTTAGTACAACTTATACTTATAATTGCTTACTGACTGACATACATAGGCAGTGGAAGTGAGCAGTTATACACTATTATTATGGAAGGCAGAACGTATACTTAACGCTTCTTTTATAAATAAGGAAAGATTGATAAGTTAAGTTTTATTAACACTTTTTAACAATTGAATATATTTAAAAACCGATGGGCGTACATGGTATTTTGATTTAATATACTTTTTTCTTAGATCAGAAAAGCATGGACAAATACAAATAAAATGGAATTCGTGTTCGATATCAAGACTATTGTTGTTTAAACAATATAGACAATACCTTTCATTTCTAAGTGTGTTATTTCTATTGTACCTACCAGTCTGGATCCTTACAGGATGTGCAGACATTCTCAAGTGAACTAAACCATTCTTGTTTAAATGTGTCTATTGTTCTATTTTTAAAGGTATATAAACATGATTTAACATCTATGGAGTGTACATTATCAAATACAAAAGTAAATCCGTATTCATTTAACATTTTCTTGACCTGGTATACCCAATTACGATGACCATCGTCACAATCAGCTACAGCGGTGTTGCATGTATTGGGCGGGACATTTAACAATCGTTTGCAGAACTTCAAATGTATTCTTTCAATTTCTTTACATCTAGTGTAACCCCAAACTTCCGACTCATAGCTTAAAATATATCCGACAAATGCGTCAAACAATTGGCATAATAATTAACGCTTTAAGTCATAAATTTTACATTTGTTAAGCAATACATGCATGGTCTTAAGAGCCTTTCCGACCAGATGCTCTTGGTTTAAGTTAACACTAACCGGTATATTTAAACGCATGTCCAAAGTAATTAAAATTATTTACCAGGGGCGTACCTGGCCGTGTTTTGAGTATACGCACAGGTATAAAATACGGGTCGTTATTTTTGTGTCGCCTCAACTGTCAGAAAATATATATGTGGAGAAATGCATGTATTTACATTTATTGCTTTACACAAAATAAAAGTGTCCACTTGAATTTACTGACTGCACAATAAAATATAAAACCTTCCGATGTAAGCACGTATTGTACCCTAGTAAACTTCACATATTTCCGTATATTTAGATAAGTATCATTTTTGGCAGAATAAGGCTAAGCTAGCAACTACGTCTTCTCGTGCATTTGGCGTTGTTTCAACAATTCTGAAATGTTAATATGTACTTGCACAGTACATTAAAACAATAAGATCGCATCGCCAAATCCAACGGCTCCATTTGGCGGTAGCAGAAGCGTGTCTGGAAGAATCGTTCCATGTGCTTATCAACAAAGATTTTCTATCAAATGATCGTCGGACCCGAGGAACAAGCCATCACTATCATCACATTAAAAAAGTACAATTATTGCTAAATTAATTGAACGGAATACTCTATACAGATTGCAATTTGAATTAATGTCGGAAACTGCTACCTTTTTCAAAGAGCTTTACTACGAGGATCTTGTTCTCCAAACAATAAAAAAAAGAGGAACAAAACACCCCACCCTGACTGACAGAATATCGAAGCCATTTATGAGCTATGAACCACGCTGTTTGCGTTTTGCGCATCTAATGGTTATGACAAATTGTTTATGACGATTCCGTAGTATATCTACTTGTTAATATATTGCTCACAGATGTATCATTATATATTAAGAAGGGGTAATAAGAATATCGTAAAACAAATGAAAGGATGATTATTTTCTCTATAGTTGATCAGTCGGCTTGTCATGTCTTCTTGCCTTACCCCCCTACGGACACTATTTTTTAAGGCATTTGCAAGCTTTTAGCATTTTTATTGTTCACATGAGCGTAACGAATTATATGCACGTGCATATAGGAGTACGCACAGTTACGCCCCTGTCTACAACTTCTATTGGTTGGCAATTGTAGGACCATTTTTCGAGAGGCAATAATCCGCCTCGCTTTCGAAAAACGATAAAAAAAATTCTGTATTAACTTGGAATCCCCTGTATTGCAGCAATTGTATAAACGATCTAAATGTGTTTGAATTTCATTTTGGAGATTTGCCAACAATAGTCATGTCATCAGCAAAAAGTAAAAGTATCAAAATAATATCATCAATTGTAAACCTGATTTAATGTCATTTTGCAGATACAGTTCTAAGTCCTCAACAAATAAAGAAAACAGCAGAGGTGACATTACCTCCCCTTGGCGAAGCCCTACTGCATATGTAAAATAATCAGAATAAGAGGAAAAAGATTTTACACAAGATTTTACTTTTCCGTACATATCGCGCACAATTCTCAGAACTTTACCTTGAATCCCTGATTTTTACATTTTCAACAATATGCCATTTCTATAAATAGAATCGAAGCATTTCATCATATCGACGAAATTAACATATAAACGCTTGTTTTTATATAAATAATGTTGTATTAAAGATAGAAGAATGAACGCAGCATCAATAGTAGAGCGCCCTTTTCGAAATCCGAACTTCGCGTCCGAAATAAGGTTATTGTCATTACAAACTTATTCAACACGCTTATTTAATACTGCTGTAAATATTTTAGATAAACAACTCACAGGAGTAATGCCCCGATAGTTATTGACGTCATTAACAGGACCCTTTTTGTGTATCGGTATTATAATTCCTTCTGACCACGCATCTGGAAAATACCCCGAACTTAGGATCGTGTTAAATAAGTCAAACATATGCGAAGACAATATATCAACAGTTTCAATAAAATATTCGTTTAACAAAGTATCTTTGCCACATGATTCGTTACGCTTTAATGATTTAACGTCTTTCACAATCTCGTCAACATTGATTGGCCTATCAAGTTCTGGGTATACAATTAGGTAAGTTAAAATCGTTAAAACCTTCTGACTCCTCATTACTGCAGTTATAAAGGTTACTACTCATATTTTCAAAATACTCGCGAAATGCACCCAAAGAAATATCATAAGAATTCTTACGTGATTGTAATTTAAAATGTTGCCAAACAGTTTTAGGTCTACATTTCTTCATCTGCTCAAGCTCAAGCATTTTATTTTTGTAAAGTTTACGTTTCTTTTCTTTACAATACTTTTATATACTTGTTTACGTTCACAAAAAAGGGCGTATATAAAACAGTTTTAAACAAATATGCTAATTTTTTTTTCGATCGCTTCGCTCGCTCTATTTGGTAAAACACAAACATAAACTTCAGTAAAACATAACCGACCTAGCCCGCCCCCTATGATTTCTTACGTACAACATAGTACCGGCGCCAAAGTTCATAGAAACAATCAAGTATCGACAATGGCTATACATACTTTTATTTTTGGATGATAGTGTTTTCTTTTTTAGATTCCTATATTATATAAACATGTCAGATGCAATGCACCCGTGACTGTTGGCACAGGATATCACAAAAACGACATTAATACGTTTCGAATAATTATGATTTAAAGTCGAAATACAAGTCAAATCAATGACTACTTTCGAGTATAAACAGCTTTGTCTCAATAAATAGTTTAGTTCCCAAAAATCTTAATCGACACACTTTTTGTTCAATGTTCCATTAGCAATCACACCAAATTTCATATTGTTTTTATGCATTCATGAAAAAAGGTATAAAGTGTTAAAGTAGAAGGGTGCCCAAAGTGATAAAGTAGATGGGTGTCCACAACGTTGGCTCTAAGTCCATATTGTCTCGGCACCATATGTCAGCAAAATTGACACTACGTCGGCATCACTTGCCGTATTATTTCACAACGCAGTCATACGAGTATCTTTCACAATTTTCTTGTAAAAAACCACGTTCGTTTGTCTGTCCGTTAGTTCGGTTCGGTGAAAAAAAACACAGTGCATAGCACATTTCCAGACAATTGATTAACATGACTGTGAACGTGTGTTATTTAATGACATTCACTTCGAAAAGAGACCAATACAAATCGGTAAATGAAGAATACAACAATTCTCGATGCGTGTGTGTTTGCATTTACGGATTTTATATGTTTCAAGATGTTCTTGATATATATAACGATATAAAAGTTACACACGCCCCCCCCCCCCCCTCCCTCCAACCCGAAATTCTGGTACCTCCCCCGTTACGCAGACTTTGCAAAAAATGTTCTGCTATGTCAATTATGTTGTTTCTTACATTTACTGACGTGTTTTATTCAACACATTAATAAACGCGATCTTTGCAATATAGGTCACGCTGTATATGCTTACTTAAGGAACGCCTCTCAGGGTCAGGTGTCAATAAATCATAAATCAGTGATTGGTGTTACGCTAGGTGTGGATCAACGGATTTGTAACAGATACGGACAGCGATTTCGCGATAACGCGGCTTTTTAACCGGAATATAAGATTATTGAAACTTTCATCGAACGCACCACTTTTCAAACCCATGCTACTGGTATATGTGAACTAACGAATTTCGGTATGTGGATTGTCTTTTTTTCTCCAAGCATAGTTGCAAGCACATAATCGGCACGCATTTGCATAAATTATGGCCGTCAGCAATAAATATAACTGATTGTATGTACATGTATATGTGTGGCCCAGTAAAGTGAATAGTTATTCGACTTAACTATCCGACAAATAGTTACTGATTCACTATAATTAAGTTTCTTACATTTTACTATGTTAGGGCTATACACCATAAGATATCCTACCCTTTCTTTCAATATAACACACCAGCAATTCATTACAGACAGTTTCCCCTTAAAATATATTCAACATACTTTTTTAACTCTCGTGCTGATACTACTTCACCTATTGTATTACTAAACGGGCATAAATAGTTGGATTCGAAAGCAGTATTGCGCTTGTCAATGTCCAACTCCACAACTTGACCTAAAATTGGCCCATGATATTCACTGCGGATATTTTGTCTTCTTACAAAACACTGTACATTATATTTTCTTTTAATGCTTTTATGCATTGTAGCGACAACATAAAATAGCGGTCGCTTCACTGAATTCCCAGTTCTCTGAATAAACTTACTACCCATAATGACATACATGATAGTTACGAGCTATGTTATGTGTCTGTTTATGGCCCAAATCGTTTATTGAAAGTTTTATGTCTTTAAGATACACTGGCTTGGAATATAACACAATCGCACAATACCGTGTGTTGGTAATTTTATACAATACGCGTTTGTGTGATATGAATGTTAATTTAAGAAATCTAAGAATTTTGAAATTTCGAAGCGTTCGTAAATTCATATCTGAACGAATATAACTGTAAAAAATGACTTTGGAAATTTAAAAACGGTCGTATTTTAAATGTGCGAAGGTACCAGCTACGCTTTATCGACCTAGGTTATCGAAATTATACATGAATTTAATAAACATATTGAGGTTCAGTCTATAAAATTACTATTTTTATCTGTCGGATAAACCGACAAAATTAAGACGAAATTCACCTCCGATGTTGTGATTTACAGTGTACTAGTATAAACCATGTGATATAGAGCAGTTAAAAGAAGGCTTAAGGACACAATATAAATCCTGAAATCTGCTGATGTTTCATTTGCCCTTAAGAGTTCAAATTCACCTGCGATGTTGTGATTTACAGTGTACTAGTATAAACCATGTGATATAGACCAGTTAAAAGAAGGCTTAAGGACACAATATAAATCCTGAAATCTGCTGATGTTTCATTTGCCCTTAAGAGTTCAAATTCACCTGCGATGTTGTTATTTACAGTGTACTAGTATTAATGATGTGACATTGACCCGTACTCATAATATTCCTTATTATAACTTAAGAACACAATATAAATCCTTAAATCTGCTGATGTTTCACTTGCTGGTACAGTTCAATTTACATCATACATTCGCGTAGTTTGACTGATTTTAAATGTGCGCAATAAAACTTTATGATTACAAACCATAGTTAATTGTATTAGTAATATTTAGTAAATATTGATGTAGTCAGTTGTCATTGTGGGTTAGGAATTTGATATCTGGCACACAGTTGTAAACACCACAAAACAGTTTGCACACTGCAGGCGGTAAACATCATGTGACCAGACTGAACGCGATTCAATTTCACATTTCCCCAATGCAGGTCTCAAACAATGTGGGAGAGGCGCACAGTGGAACTAAACTGCGTGGTGTAAAGGATTAACATTTAATATCGCGTATACGAACGCATGTCTGTTCAGTATTGAAATCTTAAATCTACATATAATGTATATAATGTACTGAGAACGATTTACGAATCCTCCTCCTTCACCTTATCATCATCATCATAATCGCCGTCGAGATTGATTAAAGAATCCTCCTCCTCCTCCTCCAACACCATCACCGCCACCTCCTCCTCCTCCTCATCATCATAATCGCCATCAAGATCGATTGACAAATCCTCCTCCTCCACCACCAACACCACCTCCTCCTCCTCCGCCACTACCTCCTCCTCCACCACCTCTTCCTCCACCAACTCCTCCTCCTCCACCACCACCTCCAACCAACACCTCCTCAACCAACACCTCCTCTTCCAACTCCTCCTCCTCCACCAACACCTCCTCCACCGCCACCTCCTACTCCACCACCACCTCCTACTCCACCACCACCTCCTCCTCCATCACCACCTCCTCCTCCACCACCACCTCCTCCTCCACCAACACCTCCTCCTCCGCCACCACCTCCTCTACCTCCTCCACCACCTCCACCACCACCACCTCCACCACCACCTCCTCCAACACCACCTCCTCCTCCACCACCACCACCTCCTCCACCACCTCTTCCTCCACCACCACCACCTCCTCCACCACCACCACCACCTCCTCCTCCACCACCTCCACCACCTCCACCACCTCCTCCTCCTCCACCTCCTCCTCCACCACCAACACCTCCTCCTCCACCATCCTCCTCCTCCTCCGCCACCTCCACCACCTCCTCCACCACCACCTCCACCACCACCTCCTCCTCCACCATCTCCACCACCTCCTCCTCCACCACCTCCTCCTCCTCCACCTCCTCCACCACCTCATCCACCACCTCCTCCTCCACCACCACCAACACCACCTCCTTCTCCTCCTCCTCCTCCTCCTCCACCACCCTCCTCCTCCTCCCACCTCCTCCTCCTCCTCCTCCTCCTCCACCACCACCACCTCCTCCACCACCAAAAGATCAGGTTACGAAAAGATTTGTTGGGAGACCGATGACCTTTGGCACAATGATCACTCGACAAATTGCAAAATTTGAAGCTAATCATTGCCCGTTGTTATAACCTGTATATTTACGAAAATAAAATACCACTGACGATATTGTTATATTCAGCATTAAGAAAACAAATGTTACATGCTGTGGGTCATTTGGGAACTTCGAGCGCCTAATCGCCTGTTGTCTTTTTTGTGTATTTTCTTACCTATAACTTAACCATTCGCCAGTCAAATGCACTGGCGTTGGGCGCGTGGTCATGTGTAGGATCATATTTTTCCAAAATCATATTTTTCACACGCCTATGAAGAATAGGATCTCATTTGTCACATTTATAAGTCTGAAGAATGTGATTGGCCAAAAGGGGGTAAGTGTACGGATCACATTTTCCACATATTTTATGATGAAATTGTATCGCGACAATCGATGAATAATTATTTGGAGCACCATTATACATTAATCATTATCATCATCACTATCATCATCGTCGTCGTTATCATCATTATCATCATCATCATCCTCGTCACCATCGTCATTATAATCGTCACCATCGTCATCATCATCTTCATATTAATTATTCTCGTCATACCCTTATTATTATTATAGTTAACGCCATCAGTATTGTCATCACTATGAGAAACTAAGCCCTATAAAGGAGCTGCTGATGTATGCATGCTACTAATCGTTAGTCAATCCGTGTGTACGGTCAAATTAGGAGATAGAAATGCATACTCGCGTTCGTCCATACGAACGTACACCTTTTTATTGGGATATTAACCAATGCACGCGTCCGAACGTACCCTACAAACAAACGTCCTATTTTGGATCATTAAAACCAAAATAACCATGCATATGTCCGCCCGAACTAGAATATGCGTATACACGCACGGTAATATAATGACCTTAGTAGAACCTCTGCACATGTTGGTACGTACGTTAGGACAACCTCCGCGCAGAGATTTGACTGGTTCCGAGCATAGCTCTAATCGATCACAAATTTCACAGAAAATGTGAAGAATGAGATTGCGATGTGTGAAGAATGAGATCCTATTTTTAACACCTGTGAAAAATTATATCCTATTTTTCACACCTGTGAAAAATATGATTTGTGAAAAATATGGTCCCACAGGGCATGTTACTATCCCGTATGTACTCCCACTTCTACCCCCAACTAAACTACCCCCCCCCCCCCTTAAGATATAGTACAATGAATCAATGAAGTATATATTCGAATTTCTGTGAACTGTATACTAGTGTCACCAGTTAGACGATTAGTGGAAGCCAGTGGTCTTTAATAGGGCTTATTCTAGAGCTTGCATGTCATACGTTTTGACTCTGCAGGCTTCGAAGCACTAACATATACCGTCTCCGTGGCCTAGTGGTTAGGGCGTTCGCCTACGGAGCGGGAGGTCGAAGGTTCGAGTCCTACACAGGGCGAGTTCTGATATGGCCGGTTGCCTACCCAGCAGCTATATAAATCAAGGGGTATCGATTGCCTTCCTACCAAGCGCCCGGCATATAGGAAAGGAATCGGGAGTAAAGATGTTCATCGGTAAAAGTGTCTCATAAGTCAAAACTGGCTGGCCCTTAATCGCGAGGGGTGACACTATAATAAACAAACACTTTACTTTTATCATAATTATCATTATCACCATCATCATCATCACATCTTCATCATCCTCACCACCTTCATTATCGTCATAATCTTGATATTATCATCTTGATATAATAATAATAATCATCATAATCATCACCATCCTCATCCTCATCATCATAGTCTTCATCATCATCCTCATCATCATTATCATTGTCGTCGTCGTCGTCAACATCAACATCATCATCATCACCATCGCCATGGGTCTGCAGGTCACCCCTTATCGCCATGGGTCTGTAGGTCACCCCTTATCACTATGGGTCTGTAGGTCACCCCTTATTGCTGAGGGTCTGTATATCACCCCTTATCGCTACGGGTCTGCAGGTCACCCCTTATCGCCATGGGTCTGTAAGTCACCCCTTATCGCCATGGTCTGTAGGTCACCCCTTATCGTCATGGGTCTGTAGGTCACCCCTTATAGTCACGGGTCTGTAGGTCACCCCTTATCGCCATGATTCTGTAGGTCACCCCTTATCGCTATGGGTCTAGTGAGTGTTACTCACACCTCTTATATCTATACATTGTACATTGTTGTTAAATTAGTTATCTATTTATTTCCTCGTATACATGTGTTTCATTGCCGGGCCGGCTAGCTCAGTTGGTAGAGCGCTGGGCTACAAATCCGAGGATCGCGGGTTCGATTCCCAGCCCGGCCACATAACGTGGGTGTGTGGGATTGGTAATGAAATTATTGCTACGGCCATTCTCCAGGAAAAGTGTGAGTAGGTTAACTGACCGCCCTAATATGACTGAACTACTGTTGAATACGGTGAAAAATCCAAACAAACAACAAACAAAAAAACATGTGTATCATTGGTGACATGATGCTTAAGGGATACCTGCATGCACACATTGATACATCAAAGCGTTGAACGCTGAAACACTGCGGCTTGCCATTAAGTTTAAGGTTGCCACAAGATATTAGCACATTTTCAAGAAAACTAGTTCTTCATTTAATTAATAATGTTTCAAACTAATATGGAATTTATGGGTGATAGGTTGTTAGCATTTTATGTCGTATTTAACATTTTATGTAAAATAAGACAATCTATAAAACAAACAACATAATGTAAATAAAATTAATCTTCAATGCCATTTATAAAACAAAGTGTTAATATAAGAAACGAATATGTGCGTATGCTTAAAGTACTGGGCTAAATGCGCCACTATCTGTACTGGCTAAAATTTCCTTTCTGAAGTCCTATACAGTAATGTATATTTCAAAAGTGTAACGGTCATTATATTCCAGCCGACAATAATACAATGGAGTCCGCTTTATGGATAAAACTTTAGTGATTTCCTCGATGTACATAATTCACGACGCCCGCGCGTGACCTGGAATACGCGAACTGGAATAGGAACTTACGTAATCTAACGTATTTATGCACTTTATCAGTAAACAACACATACAGAAACATACCGTATGAGCAGAATAGGCTATGTACTTGCATATTATGAATACAAGACTATGCTGATTGTTCTTTATTGTTTAATCGAATCTTGTCATCTCTGAATTTCTTTATTAATAGCATTTGATAGAACAGTCCACTGATAGCAAGGGATTGTTTTGCGGTTCTGAAAGGCCGTGTGATCAGTGATCTCCCCTGTTCCACGATATTGAAAGCAGAGACGCAGGGGAGGTCTCTGTGCAATTGCCATCTCAAAAGCGATACATGCTTTCGATTTGCGGTACTTAAGACTCAGGCTATCGCCACAGTCGAAATCAAAGCGTTGAACGCTGAAAGACTGCGGCTTGCAAAGTTATTAATTCTAGTTCGTAAACACACACAATGAAACATACCGAATTGGCATTATAGGTTATGTACTTGTAAATTTGGAATAAAAGGATGTGTTCGCAATGGATAAGTTAGCTAAGGTATTTCTTGTTGTCTCTCCATAGCAATATATGAAATAATTTAATGATAGTATTTAGTGGACCAATCCACTGATAGCAAGGAATTCATCCGCAGTTCTGATTAGCGTGCTATCAGTGATCTCCCCTGTTCTACGATATATTGAACGCAGAGAAGCAGGAGAGGTCACTGTGCAATTGCCATGTCAGAAGCGATACTAGCTTTCGATTTCGGTACTAAAGACTGCGCGCTTTGAATGCGGATAAAGGCTGTCCGGCTAGCGCAGTGTTTGGTACATTCGCTTCCCACTCCAGGCGCATGTGAGAAATTGCAGCTATGATTCAAAATTCGCCCCATCTTTCGTGAGTCTTTAGTAAGTTAATTAGGTAGGAGTGCTGGGACATACTCCGGGTCCTCACATAATGCAGCCTCAGGCGCAGAACGACCTCATAAACTTCGAAATACACACACGCGGATAACATTATTGCTATTAAGAGACATGGGAGTCTACTTTCAGAGCATTGCAGGCATGGACCCTTATTTACAAAGCTACTTAGGGGAAACGGAAGTAAATTTCTTAAATTCGTAAAATTCCTTAAATCTTAAGCTGTTTGTTTCGTAGAGCTCTTTTTAAATTTAAATAAATCAAACGAGTATGCATTGCTTCTATATATATTAATATTTTACCCTTTTGGTAACAAAAATCAGTGAAATTTCACATAGGAAATTTGATCTGAAATTTTCACATAAGTACAACTTAAGCCAATATTTCTCGTATGAACTATGTGAATACCGGCCCAGGTCGCATAAATATCAGCTTTTTAAGGATATGACATGAAAATAGTGGTTACAAAATCGATTTTATAAAGTGGTACGATATTTGCATTACGATGGAAGTTATCCTCAAAAACCTATTTACGCTTTTCGACTACTGTACGAATGTTTAGCATATACTGTGCTTTTTTGCCTCTTGTCCGATTTCAGTTTTTTTTTTATATTATTCAATTTGATGGGCTAACATGTTTTATACAAGAAATAGAAAAGCCCCATTTAAAAACGATGACCTAATTGGATAAAACAGAGATCTATTATATTATTTAATATGTCTTTGGACATACATTTACAGGAAAGATAAATCACGGATTTAGGGTCATGAACTGATAAAGGGACATTCTTGTTTAAAAAAGAAAGATAAATGTTCTAATAACTACTTCAAATATTTATCTCAGAGTGTTTGTATACCATCCTTCAATTTCAGAAAGTTTTAAGTCGTAGTTTTCTTATATTTTATCGAACACGTTGTTTGTAATCTAGCTGTGGTGTATACGAAATAGTTGTAGCACATTTTCATCGAAATATGTTAGTTATTTAACGAGCCCGCAGGGCGAGATTAAATAATTAACATATTAAGGTCAAAGGGTGCTACAAGTGTTTAATACCATATTTACCAATCATATCGCAACTTTCTATAATGTCGATCCCAATGGACAGTTCCTAGATGTCACGTGATGTCTCACATGTTGGCATGCGTGTCATTTCCAAATTTCGCGCTGTCGCAATATGTCCACTCAATGCAACCGTTCAGTGCAATAAGTAGCGTGCATATTAATTACAACTAAATTTCAATATACTGCACGCTACTTATTGCATTGTTCAACGCACTTTGGTGTCAACCCAATTTCGGTGTTCGACACCAAAGTGCGTTCGCTTTCTGATCAACACCAAAGTGCGTTGCAGTGGTACACATAATTGGTAAAACGGAACACACTTTGGTAGTTTATTGGAAATCCTCATTTTGACAATTTCAAACGATATCATCTTCGTCAGCAGCAACAGCAGCAGCAGTAGCAACAGCAGCAGCATTGTCGTCATCATAATCAAATGAAAAGCATCATCATCATCATCATCATCATCATAATGTTTTAATATGTTCTATACGATTATATAAGAAAATAATGTATTGGTGACAATGTTCTTTCGTTTTTACGATTGGACAATCTGGGGTTCAGTCCTTTTAAGTTCGATTAAAATGAAAATTGAAAGCCACATCAAAACTAAAATTTAGAAAATAGAGGAGTAAGTATTGATTGAAATATACGCAGTACAAAAGTGGCGGTTTAGCGATTATGCCAAGTATATAAGGTATTAAACAACATTCAACAAATAAGAATGTTCTATATAAATGAAAAACTACCACCATAAAACAGAAAACGAAGAGATGGTTATGATTATGATACTGCTGATGATGATATGATGTAACTTTGGTGTAACTGTTATTATAGTTAAAACCTAACATCGATCGCACTATGGTGTTCAACACCAAAGTTGGGTTGACATCATTGTGCGTTCCTAGGGTAACGCACTTCGGTGTTCAACACCATAGCGTGTAACGTACTTTGTTGTTGAACACCGAAGTTGGGTTGACACCAAAGTGTCGCCGCAATGTGTGCACTCACTGCAATAGTTCAGTGCAATAAGTAGCGTGCGTATTAATTACAACTAAATTTCAATATACTGCACGCTACTTACCGGTATTGCGCGATAAGCGTGCATATTAGGCTCCGCCCACCATTTACCGTTCTGATATCACAGTTATTTAAAACCGTAAAACAAAGAAAACTCTCTGAAATATGGTATACGTTCCGTTTTAAAGAGGGATTGTACTACTTTTATAGATTTTTTTTTTCGTTACACAGTAACAAAAACCCGTTTTATGGGACAGAAAAAAAAATAACGTCAACATCGACAAATACTAGTAATAGTTGTAGCACACTTTGACCGAAATATGCTAGTTATTAAAAGAGCCCGCTGGGCGAGATTAAATAATTAACATATTGAGGTCAAAGGGGGCTACAAGTGCTTTATACCATATTTACCAATCACATCGCAGCTTTCTACGATGCCGATCCCAATGGGCAGTTCCTAGACGTAACGTGATGTCCGACATGTTTGGCATGCGTGTCATTTCCAAATTTAGCGCTGCCGCAATGTGACCACTCGTCCAGTGCAATAAGTAGCGTGCGTATAAATCACAGTTAACTTTCAGTATACTGCACGGTACAAGTTTATTGCACAGTAAGCTTCCATATTAGGCTCCGCCCACTATTTACCGATCTGGTATCATAGTTATTGAATACCGCAAAACAATGAAAACTGTCTGAAATATGGTATAATTTTATTTATCGAAAAATGCAAATATATAGTTTCTGTCGATACAGGCCCGTTTATCCTACATCAACGGCTACATTCGGTTTTGAATTAGAAAATTAGAACTGCGCATGCGCCAACAATCGATCTGACTCAATGAGCCGCTGTAAATGCATTCGCTATATTTTTTTGCTGCACAGCAATGTATTATTTCAGTTTGAATTTTCTCGCTTTATACGCATTTGTGAACATAAGTTATTCTCAACATTTATTATTATATTGTTTTAAAAATATACCGACGTCATAAGTATAAATGGATGGTTTTACGTTTACAAAATCAAACAGTCGCGCTTGAAAAACCCGCGCCGATTTCATAAATTTAATGTCGTCGTGTGCACATGTTTTGTTTATTTTGACTGCGTGTGCTTTTATAAATCTTGTATGAACTTTTATCAAAACAATACTGGCATCCACTGCATCCATCGAGAACAGCATCAACATATGCAATGCATGTGCAAGATCGAACTAGATTTTTAAGCGCAAACCAAAAAAATAATGTCCGTATACCATACATATCTCTATTATAGACTTTTTGTAAAGTTTTGGTTGAATACGCAGGTAATGTGAATTACATAAAATGCAGTGTGTTTTATTCATAACATCCGCAATCTAGACATACAGTACCCGGGCCCGATGTCGCAACTAGACCTGAGTAACGATTTCAAGGAACTTAATCACAGATGCTCGTATTTTTAAAGGTTAGATACCAGTAATTCCAATTCCCATAGGGTCCCATTATAAAACTAGACTTTTATTTATTTCAGATTGTGCAAGCATGGTATCAATTTAAAGATGAATCTTTAGTCTTTCAAAAATTGCAATAAAAAGATATGTCATGCTACTTCTAAGAAAATGCATCTCGCCTGAATGCAGACACCGGTAGAAAACAGCGTTTCGGCAGTCATATTTTGACAAAAGCCCCATACCACAGTAAACACACCATAAAAGTTCACCTTTCAAGTTAGCCTCCAAGGAAATACACCAAAATGTTCCAGACACACATGGGATATAAGAAATAACCACAAAAGGCATGTCTGAGATTGCTAAATGGCTTTTAGACCGAGAGAAAAGGAACTCTTTAGTAATAGGCACTTCTTTCTAATGGACCACGGAGGGATACACAATGATTTATTGGTATCTAACCTAAAGACAAATGTCACTCTATTGTTAAAAACACCATGTTGATTTTCTCTATTTCATGCTTCCCATGAATAACTTTACTTCTAACGGTCATATTAACTGTCGTCAAATGGACAAGTCATTTTAAGGGCCGCCTATGAAACATGTTGAACACTATTAGAAGTTTACAATATATAATAAATTCAACAATTTACGAACTCAAAATCACTTGGTAAGTTTTTGTTCACCAATAAGTAAAGTTGCATGGAAAAACCACGCCAATTTGTTTATAATTACCTTTTTTTTTCTCCTTGTCACGGACGGACGGAAGGACGGAAAGACGGAAGGACGAGGTGACGGACGGAAGGACGGACAGGACAATCACTATATGCCTCCTGCATCAAGATGCCGGGGGGGGGGGGCATAAAAAACAACAGGAAAAAACTATACCTGCGTCGAGGATCAAACATACGACATCTAGATCAAAAGTCCGATACGCTAACCTCTAGGCTATATATAGGGGTTGGTATATTTGGGCGTGTTAGTTTAAGGGATGCTACGGATACCCGAAAATACCCGCATTCTCGGTTCCATAAAAATAAACTCGAGTTCGGTTGCTCATTAGAAAATTCGGGTATTAAAATATTAGTGCAAATGAACCTTTTTGATCGTCATCTTTCTTAAAATTCTTGTTAATCTAAAACCATTTTCAACAAAAAAATAAAACCAAGACCCATTAGGCATAGGTGTTTCTATTTGACAGTTTGTTTTACAAATAAAAGCAAATATTCTGCTGGCGCTCTTGGATATTGGAGTGCATCGCTGAACGAACGCCACTGAACAGCTGTATGGACTTCTTAAGCCAAGGAGTTTCAAACCGTTCAGTGGAGGAAATAGGTGTGGCAGAGTGCATTGGCTTTTAACGGGACTGAATTTAAACTCGGAGAATCCTTATTTATATGACCAAACCTAATTAAATGTCAAATTTATCGTTAATGAATTGATCAAATTTTTACAGCGAACGAAACTGTTGACGGTTGGGAGTGTGGTTATTCAGTATTCATTCTTTCCTTTTCCTGCGCCATGTACTTTCTCCGTCAAATTCACGCCTCGAATGACGAATCAATACCTTTATAACGCATATACGAGTATGCATACACAAGAAGCGCGTGCATTATTTCCTGCTGAATTATTACCGTAAACCCTCTACGTATTCAAATAACTTACCGATCAAATCTGTATTTATCGAAACGAGAATACTTTTTTTGAAAACAAAGATTTTATCAAGGTTTATTTCTTAGAACTTAAATATCCTGTAACACAAATAATCTGTATACATGTATGCATCTTTTCCCTTCAGTTTTAACTTGATAATTTTGTTGGTTTCCTTATCATTCAGTTTAAGTCATTAAAAGGAAAAATGAGATTTGCGGGTAAAATACATGTATCTATTCTAGAGACGGATGAATTGGGCCCTATTCGGCCCAGATTTTTCGTTAACAAACAACAATGCTGATGACAAAAGTCCAGTGAAAAATAACCATTAAGGAAACAGGTACAGTTCAAACTTCATGGTTCCTTTCTAACAGTATTACAGAACTAATGTCCGATCACAACATACGTGTAGCTCTAATCCTGCTGCAAATTACCTAAATTCTGATCTAGTTGACTGTTTTAGTTTCAGTATACAATGACGCATGAATGTAGTATCTTTTAACAAAATCTGTCGTTTGGAACAAAAGATATTCGTATATTTGATAAATTATTGATGTTTCACAGGCAACTTTAATGCAAACTTCACCTCGTTAAGTGTCCATTGCAAGTCATTTGGTAAATGATAACTGTAGATAAATCGCGTTTTATCATTAAACTGCACTTGTATATTACCAAACGAAACATTAAAAAAGATGCATTTAAAAATCTCCATCTTTGTTTGAATATAAACGCTTTATATTATTCAACATTATAAGTAACACAAACTGAAAAAAGGCTTCGACAGGTACCGTATTCAAATTCAATATTTCCGGAAAAAGGCCGGTGACCCCTAATTTTAAGGACTGTGTTAGTTTGAGGATACATTGATGCATGTTTGTGCTAAGTTTTAAGAAAATCTGTCGTTGGAAAAAAAAATAAGGAAATTGTTGCGAACGTCTTTAACGCTATACTGGTAGAAGTGATACAGTCTATGTTCATCCATAAGGCGTAAAAACGTTGTTGGGTTTTTTGTGCCTATCGATTATTAACTTTTTTTCTGACTTCGGGTCAAAAGAGCACTTGTTGGTAATAATCGGCTTTTCGGTAATCAGCAAACATTTCGACTTCGTCTGTGTGCGATAGGCATTCTAGGTAATGACAAACCGTAACGTAAAGTTTCTTACATGTAGTCGAATATACCTAAACTGTGTGGTGAATATGCTGCGAAGAAAAAAAAAGTGAAAGGAAAAAAGGTTATTTTTTACCTACCCTCCTACATTTTGTTAGAGACGAAAGTGGAAACCAACAATTATTTTATTTGGCTTAAACGACACATTTTGAGTGAATTTTTCTATCAAGAGTGTTATTTCGTTCCTTTATATATTATGTAGTTTTCGTTTTGAAGTCGCTGACAAAATATTGACATGGATAGGTGCCTTTAAACACGATTACGCCGCAGTCAATGGAATATAATTCAATACATCTTAAATTGGCATTAGTTCTAATGAACATTTATGACGTTTATTTGGCTAAAAAATATTGCTTATTTACAGAAGGCATTTTATAATGCCTTTGTTCGAACACGCTTGGTACGAACGGAATATACACTAATGTACATGCTGATTAACTCCAGAATCATCACCAGCTACCGCATACAGAATAATGATGACTATACGATTAAAAGTTACCAGAACGTTATTATTATACCAATTATGCGTTTTTTTGTATTTAGATATGTAAGATATCCATAAGAAACGATTTCTGCAAAGTTTTATTTTTTATTAACATATTTCTGGACTGCTGCTTTAACACCAATTTCAATGCACCGGTTTAAATGCGAAATTCGTTAAGTCTAAGCATCGGTTGTTGATACGGTCCCAGGTAATTTTCAGATCCTTCCAGGATCCTTAGTTTATCATAATGTAGCCGCTAGATCCCCATAGAATGATATATGCGGGCAGGGGCGTACCTGAGGTTGAACCTCAATCTCCTCGCAGTGGTTACTTCCCCATTGGTACTCTTCTCCGTTAACATTGCAACTACGAGTTAAACACTTACAGATTTGGACGTTTTCAGGGGAGACGATTATTTAAACAGATTTTATTTCCACAATATTGACACTTTACAAACAATCACGATTTACCATCTTGGAAAAAGGGTTAGACCTAAAGTTTTTACATATTGTAATGGTGACAAGCGTACTTTGAACAATTGTTGTCATTTAGGAAATCAAAAGTAAATTATGATAATAATAATAATAATAATAACAATAACAATAACAATAATAATAATAATAGTAATAATAATAATAATAATAATATATCATATATTATATATATTATGAGAAGATTGAAGATTTGTGTTGTACAAAATTTTAATTTCATCATTATTTTTTTAAACAAATGACAAAGACATTTTGCATTATTAGTCCGGGTGTATAAGAGTTAAACTGAAAAACTAAAATACATACATAAAAAATTAAACATTATAACGCAAGGATTTCACGTTTTCTACGTTTTTATCGTGTGCTTGTCCACGATTTTATTTCGCGCCAAGTGTTTGCCTATGGCCACGTGCAACTTCGTGCCGGCAGGGATTTAAACCAGCTATGCTGGAACACAGTTAATTGTCTGCGCGGAGGTTGGTTGAACCGGGGATAAGCACTCATGTTGGGGTTAGTACATGCCCTGGAATTTTTGTTTCTAGAATGGCGAAGTTGCATTTTGTCATCTTCTTGTAATTTATTCCATTTCCAACAAATTTTACATTAAAACATGTTGTAAATCCTTTTGACCTGTCCCCAAATACCGTACCCCAAAGAGTTTTCATTTCAAAGACACTATTGTATTGGTAGTTTTAATTTTCAGATTTTCTCAGGGAATTGTACGTACGTGCGTACATGCGTATGCCCCGGCACGCCCATGACGGGTATAATTATGATTTTCTTAATCTAACAGATGATGTGTATCATTCCAGTGCCTGAACGTGACGTCATTGCTGTCGAATCCGAACACGATTGACGAAGCCACCTTCCAGGAATTTGCGACAATTCTATTGGCTGTCGCTCCAGAGTTGAATGGCACCTGTCACAGTGACGTCATCGTCACGCCCGCTCTGGCCAACCAATACAAAACCAGTATGATGACCGCGATCAAGGAGGCTGGGTCTGATTTGATTGACGTTGTTCACCTACAGGAATATTTGGAATCTCTTGCTTGGGAAGGTATTATAACACGCTGAAGCAATGACACGCGCCGATTTTTCTATAGACAATGAACAAAATTTACTGTGATAAATCTCCAGTAAACAACCCGAAAAGTAGTTCCGAAACAGTTCGCATTGTAACTGCAGACTATGTGGTCATGTCAGGTTAGAATTGAAATAAAGATCGCATTATAGTTTTGTGTGTAGACTTCTAAACAACGATTTGTCGCTCTGGTGCGAGTATATTAAACAACTCGGGCCAACGCCCTGGTGGTTTAATTCCTATACAACTCGGGCCAACGCCCTTGTGGTTTAATTCCTATTTATGCCTCAGAACACCATATCGTTGTTTAAAAGCCGATAAACAACTATACATTGAAAATTTTTCCTTAAATCATTTGTCTTAAATAATAGTTTTTTTGCATACTAACCCCATCTAAAAAAATACATGACAGGTGCCAAATCCACAAAGCTCTTGAGGAAAGTCATTAAATAAAGTTCTACCCAGTGATTATTTAAAATAAAATTTTCCAAAATAAAGTACATAGTTTATGTAATACTTATACATGCACCCTACTACCATTTGGTACAATTACATAACAGTTGTGGACTTACGAGCGCAACATCCGTTAGTCCATACGAATTTGATTCTATGTTTAGCGTCCCCATGATTCTTCGAAACCTACCAACCAGGCAGGAAAACAAGTTGATAAAAAAACACCTTTTTCTTTCACAACTTATTCACGGCAGTGGTACAAGCTAAAGTAAATGTTAACCTGCATGACTGTTATATATCATGTTTATATTGGGAACCTACTTAAACACAGTATTTTAACTGTGTAAATTGACTAGTTGCACACTGTTTTTAAAAATATTGGTAAAAACACCTAAAAATCTTTTTTTTTCACATTTTTATATGCTTTCCAACTTTATTTTTCACAGCGTCAAAATTGTTTTTTGTCGTTCAAGCATCCAAAAACCTATCAGCCCGAGGACGCTAAACATAGAATCAAATTGCTATGGCATTACGTACTACCACGATAAAATCGGATCACATTTGCTCATGCGTCATAACTTTAAGGGTGTGGCATTTAATCAGATTGCAGATCGGCCGTGCCAGGCGTTTTGATTCATTAATGTGGAACGTGTGATCAAAGCTTCATTAAAACGACGCTGAGTAACATTTATATAAGTTTTGTATTTTCGACAACACTTTTAACCTCATTTAATGGCATTTCAACAACACTTATATAAGCTTGTTTATATGGCGTACCGTTTGGGTCAAAAGTACATATAAGCCTGATAGCTAAATATAGATGTAACTATTGTTATAAAATTGTAACCGCAGTTATAATTTTATGAGTGCAGTTATAAATTTGTAACGGCAGTTACATTTACAAATATAACTGCAGTAATAATTTATACCAACAGTCATAAAATATGGCAATCGTCATAAAATTATAACCGCGGTTACCTTTTTCTGACCATATGCTAAACTTAAGCTCTAAGTCTGGTTGGCGAATTAAATCACGTCTTATATGATGCCTTTTTGGCAAAATTGCATTTATTTATTTATATATGAAATTTTGATTTATAAAAACAATTTAAAGATACATATTTATAATTAAATAAATGGGAAAAAAGAGTAACTGCAGTTATGATTTTATGACAATAGTACTGCCATATTTTTTTACTTTCAGTATAAATTGTAACTGCAGTTATATCTGTAAATGTAACTGCTGTTACAAATGTATGACTGCAGTCATGAATTTGTAACTGCGGTTACAATTTTATAACAACAGTTACATCTATATTTAGCTGTCGTGCATATATGTACGTTTGACCCAAAGGGTACGCCATACGTTTACGCCAATACCATTTTGCGTAATTCACACACGCCCAATGAGCAAATTATGGTATCATGAATACTTGAAGGTTAACTTTGTAAATTAAATGTAACCGGATGTAAATATAGGTAGTAGGTTTCAGTTCCGGCGAAATTCTGTGAATTAGCCCCTTTAATTGTTACATTGGGGCTGTAGTTGCAACTTCAGTTAATTTTGCAACTTGTCACACTTCATTTAGAAAAGTTGCAGTTGCAAAGAACACATGTTGGTTGCAAAGTTTTATAAGAATGTAAGTTGTGTTGCAGCAAGACAATAGTAGTTGCAAATGAAATACAAAGTAGCAAAAATGGCCGAAATACAAAAACGCGTATTTGTTGTTGTAAGCCAGACAAAGAGGCAGGCTAAGATATTTAAAGCGTCCACTACGTATTCTAACATGACAAGCGCAAAATTTCCGGTATTAAATTGTCAATAAATAACTCGAAAAAGTAGTTCCGAAAATGTAAAATATATTTCGCATTGTTGCTGCAGAATATGTTGTCAGGTCATGTTCGTTCTGAAGCGCGTATATTAAACTACTTGGGCTAACGCCCTCGTGGTTAAATTCTTGCGCATCAGAAATCAAAATCGTTGTTTATTTACAGATAAACAACTCTAAATCGAAAACTATTTCTTAACTGAACATGTTAGGGACATGGGCGTCGTGTCCTGCTATCGTGTAGACCGGACAACAGCTCAAGATGTAACTCGTATTAATTATTTATGACGTCATATGTTCTTTGCAGACGTACACGGGGCTTCACAGTAATCGCCCTTGTGTTGTGGATGACAACAATGAACGGAACTACTTTATGAAGGCATGGAACTATTTTATTGCACCAAACTGTTTGTGGTGTCATACCTGTGTATAGCTTATTTAGCTTACCTGAGAACGTAGTGCTCGGTGAGCTATTGGTATAGGGGAGCTCTCCGGCGTCGTCCGTCGTCCATCGTCCATCGTCCGTCGTCCATATGCCGTCAACAGTTTGGACCGTTATCGCGATAAAGACTACATTTTTATTCAATCTTGACCTAACTTGCACAGTTTGTGTATGACCATAAAATCTCGGATGGGATTGTTATTGGGTCAGATCACACCAGTAAGGCTAAAAAATAATATAAAAAAATTTATGGCCCGCCACAAATTTTTTGTTAACTATTTTTTTGACGATCGCGTCCGGGTTTTAAAGGAGCAGTCCAGAAATATGTTAATAAAAATAAAACTTGTTTCTGCTTGGCATGTAACCAAACAAAATACAAAAACTACGCATTGAAATCTGTGAATTATTAACATTTTGTTAACTTGCTATCGTCTATTTTCTGTATGCGATAACTGGTGATCACTCTGGAGTAATCAAGCATTCAAGCATGTACATTATAGTATATTCCGTTCGTACCAAGTGCTTTTGAACAACGCCTTTCGTAAATAAGAAACAGATTTCGGACGAATAAGCACCATAAAAGTTCATAAGAACTATTACTTAAACAACGATGTATTGGATAAGACATGGACAGCGGCTTAAATTAAACGATTCCGCATTTTAACATAGCGGAAGGAGAGTAACCTTTATTTTTAATTCAATCTTAACCAAAATTTCGCAGTTTGTGTATTACCATCAGGTCTCAGCAGATGCCAAACATGGGCCAAATCGTGTTTCAAACACCAGAGTTATTGCCCTTTGTTTATTAAAAAAAATATACAAAAATGGACATTATTCGGGAAAGACACTTCATTTTTCATCCAATCTTCACCAATCTTGCACAGTTTGTCTATTACCGTGAGATTACAGTTGAAGTCGAATATAAGCAAGATCGGACCAGAAACATCGGAGTTATTGCCCTTTGTTTGTGAAAAAAATATGCAAAAATGGACATTATTCAGGATAGAGACTTCATTTTCCATCCAATCTTCACCAGTCTTGCACAGTTTGTCTATGACCATAAGATTAAAAGTGAAGTCGAATATAAGCAAAATCGGGCAAGAAACACCATATTTATTGTCCTTTGTTTGTGACAAAAATATACAAAAATTGACATTATTCAGGATAGAGACTTCATTTTTTATCCAATCCTTGAACTTAAAACTACAGGTGAAGACGAAATGAGCATGATCGGACCAGAAACATCGGAGTTATTACCCCTTGTGTTTGGAAATAAACATCAACAAGTTATCAATGAATGGTTTGCACACACGATTTTTTTATTTAATGTTGACCAAACTTACACAGTTTGCGTATGACCATAAATATTGATTGATAAAATTTTATTTCCAACAGTTGCAAACCTTGCTTGCAGTTATTCGAACATGCAACATTGCTCAGATGGCTTCAGAGCCTGTATTAACATCATTTATCATAATTGGACAGATAATTGTCAAAGAAAAAGCAAACTTGACCTTACAGCACAGATATCACAATTATCGCATGGCAACTAGTTCTCCAATACTGTCTGTGAAAAAGACATCAAAATCTACTGTTTCTGCATTTTCCAGAATTGTCAATGACTTAATGAAAAAGGGTCAGGTAAGAACACCGAGACAAATGATTTGAGGACCATTAGCAAAACAAAACGCACATCCACTACCCAACTCGTACTTTAGTTAGCCCATTGCACTTACCGATTTTTAAATTTAAAATTGATCCTATCCCCCTCTGCGTATTGTTCAGATACCTTAATTTTCAAACCTGTCACAATAGTATGGTCTTCATCTGTACCAGTTCTCAGGTGAGCGCTATTGGGCCATCATGGCCCTCTTGTTTTTTCATAGCAGCAATAAACGGAACTATTTTATGAAGGCATATAACTTTTTATAAATTTATGAACTCATATTCCTTCATTAAAGACGAAGACGCACACGATCATGCAGACGAACACGCAGGCGAGCATGCAGACGAACACAAAAATGAACTAATTAAAGAAATGGTAACATTTATAACTAAATTCAATGGCTGAGTGCATTATCTTTCGCATTGTTGGCCGAGGGCTTTTAAATGCGTTTACTCAAACTAGGCATTGACTATTTTCTTCGGTGGTAATTAAGTGACAGTTTTTTCGTGGTCATTATTTGACAATGATTATAATAAAAATAAAAATATATTTGTCTAAGCAACTGCATTTTAAAGATATCGACCAAAACATAACGGCAGATAATTTTGAACATTGATTTAGATAGAGTTATAAAACTATACATAGAGCTCGACATACGATGTGAAAAACAAGATGGTCAATAGTATAAACATGAAATTCAGAAACATTGTTCGTGTGTTTAATTCAGTTAACGCCAATATTAATTCTTAAAATATAACATTTAATGCGCATTCGTCATGAACATGGGTTTACAAGAAGCCCAATACATTAATTATGCTGCGCTACTATTTAGTGAACCTGGCAAAACGCAATAAAGTTGTTTACCTTTAAATTGGTTCCGGTTGTATCATACTTGGAAGTCGTTTGATGTTAACGAAATCCGTTTAAAATGTTACTTTCTATCTATATTTATCGCGATGCAAAATATTACAAAAAAGTTCAAAGTGAAAAATATAATTAATGTAAAGAACATACACGAGGCTCATTACTCCAAAATACTATAGTATTATATAATATAATACAGTGTATGTTCTACGAGGCTCAGTACTCCAAAATACTATAGTATTATATAATATAATACAGTGTATGTGCATGTTAAAATGTAATTATTACATTTTAACATGAACTGGTTTTCGTTGCTTGAATCAAAAAGCTCTTTTGCATTAGGTAATTCAACGATATTTATTATTCTTTGGTGGTTTGAGATTTGAGTTTTAGTTTGTAACTCGCGTGTTCACAAAACATCGTTTGTTAAACTAATCGTCTTTGAAGTTCGTGTGTCTATACATCTGAGCAAGTATTATCAATATTATCAAACGCTATTTAGAGAATTGATATAATTTAAAACAAAAGGCATTTCGTTTTACAGGCGTTATACATCGTCTTGCAATGCTCCAACAGATATATACAAGTATTTATTATTAGAATCGCCGCCTATGACAGAGTAGGAATCTGGTATTCGAACATGAGACGCGCAGAGCTTTCTATAGACAAAGAACACACTTTACCGTTGTTAAATTTCCAATAAACAAAACCGAAAAAATATCTCCGAAACAGAAAAATACAGTTCGCAGTGTAATTGCAAACATGCTGTCAGGTCATGTGAGAATCGAAATAAGTTTCGCATTATCGTTGTTTATTGGCTACCAAATAAGTTTAGCATTATCGTCGTTTATCGGCTGCCAAACAACTATTTGTCGTTCAGGGCCCATATCCACCGAGCTCCTTAGGAAAATCTGAACTTAAGTTCTACTTAAGTCAAAATTTCAAATACCATTGTCTATGGGAAAATCATTATTTTATATTTCAAATATGGTAAAATTAGAAGCATCTGTTGATTCTTAACCAGATTAAAACAGTATGATACAAAATAAACTGTAGATGAAAGAGCCACAGACTTAAGGAATTTTATGATTTTAAGAAAGTTTTCGCTTAGGAGCTTTGTCGATACGGACCCTGATGCGTGTTTAACAAATTACTCGGGCTAACGCCCCCGTGGTTTAATTCCTAGTCATCAGAACTCCAAATCGTTGTTTATTAGCCGATAAACAACTCAAAAAGGAAAATGTATTCTTAAGTAATTGTGTGTGCTGTAAGTTTATGTTTTTTATCATTCGATATTTTCTCACATACACCGTTTCAGTGTCTAGGAGCCGATGTCGTTTTCGACAAGCTTGAACTTCCGGTCGAGGACGGGGCCAACGCTACCACCAAGTTGGGCCCTATTGCGACCCGTATTCTGCTTAACATCATCGATGGTATTCAATTTGAAAACAATTAAAAATTATCAGAGCAAAAAACGATTAAAGAATTCACACATTGAATATTATGAGAAACCATCCGTATAAAGCGTACATTAAGTAAACTACATTAATTTTATTTTTCTTGTTTCTTATTGGTACATTTTCACTGGAAAAAAATATGTTGTTTCGATACAGATCCCGGCTTGTCTATTTATGCGATAATTAAAGCTATTAAATTAAAAAATATATATTATTATTTACATGTATGTTTCTAAATAAACTTACAGTCGGGAGATTAGGTAGGTTGAAACCGTACTTGTAAGATACCTCCTGTTAACAGCTTTCATACTCGAAACTTCGTCTTTCTAGGTGCCACTGTTTCCCGCGAGTGTCGTCTGGTGCCACGTCCGACCTTCTTCATGGAGGCGCTTCTAGAACACATGGGTGGTGTCAACGATACCGTCGCGAAAACGGGTGACTTTTTCTGATTGTTCTATATACTATTTCTATTATTGAAGTGCAGTTCATTAATTTCATGCGAAAGAACAACGCAATTTGAAAGCGTGCTTCCCTATGGTTAAGTATTAAACATTATAATTATCTTCATGTAGATGTGGAATATTTTTTTCGCGCATTGATATAATAAAAATAGTTCGCTTGAAGCAAATTAACCTCCAAAATTTGACAGGTTCTGAGCATAGCTCAAATTAAACACCGCTAGAAGTAACGGCTACGAAAATTTTTACTAGGAGTTAACGTTAGAGACCTCTGCCCAAAGAAACGGTGTTATTTATTTGTTGTTGTTTTTTTGTCTGAAGACTTCAAAACCGTATTTACCTCTCTGGGAATCGGCGAGCCTGCAGCAGGAGAGACCTCGAGTTCGGATGGCCACGATCACGCGCGTAAACGACGAGACGCAGACGAGAGTTTGATCACGTCAAAGCACGTGCAGTTAAACAGACGAAAACGAGAAGCTGACGAACACGACGATCTCCTACATAAACATGAATGGGTAAAGCTTGTAAATTGATTGTGCATAACTCCAAAAACTTTGGATCACAGATTGTCTTTTTGTGTTGACTTTGTCCCCATCCCGAAACTATGTAAATTTAGAAAAGATACAGACGTACATCTTGGTTGCTGCATTACTTGAACACTTTATAGTAGTGCAAACAATACTACAAAGTAGAACTTTGACATACATGTACTAGTAAACGTTATATCAAATGATGTTGTTGCTGTGTGTGTTGATGGTGGTGGTGCCATCTGTGCTGCTGCTGCTAATGATACTGCTTTTTGTATTTGTTTTCGTTCTGTTCTTGCTTTACACACTGTTATCTGACATATGATTCCTTTTGAATTGCTTACGGAACTGCTTTCCTATTCCAGGAATCCGTCTGCTATACCGCAGACCAGCTGTACGCCACTTTCGAGATGGAGGGAACCCGCCTCACAACGGTGGATGTGTCCCGGCTTTGTCCCGCGCTTCTGCAGCAGAAAGTGGCGGGAAGCTGTGCGGCGGCTGCCGAGAGCAGCACTTCTGCTCAACCATCGGACGCTGAACGTAAGACAATCTGGGGCCATTTTACAGAAATATCACAAGTATCATCTTAAGCTTGACAATAAACTTATTTTTCTTGAACTTTTTATTCGATGTGTTTGACGTTTTCAAAATGTGTGTATTAATCATCACCTATTTAATTACCGATTGTTTACTTAACTCTAAATGGATCCACAACTTAGAATTTTAATCTTTTTTTTCTTCATAATTTGGAAATTAAAAGACACACTTGAGATAAAACTTAGGAGGTTTATGAAATACGCTGAATAAATTACGCGATTTGTCTGAAATAAGATTCGTAAACGACCCAGTATAGGCCAACGTCATGTAAAGCTACCAATTTTAAACTGCACATGGGCCTATTCTCAATTACTTGTTGTTCATCTAAGGTCATGGGATTCCGCTGTTTGCGTTAAAACTTGTGCTGTAAGCTAATTGCAAACGACTAATGATCAACCAACACTGCGACTTCGTTTCCTGGATCTACACGGAAACTGCCGAAGACTCACGACTGCGCTTCGGTTTCTTGCAGGATACGGCTACGGAACTTTGGCGACGCTGATCATCTGCGCCTGCTCGGCGCTTGGAGCTTTGTTCGTGAAGTTTACGTCATCTAGAACGTTCTCGATCGTCATGGCGCTGTTTCTGGGACTGGCCGTCGGAACGCTGTACTCGGATGCATTACTGCATTTGATTCCTATGGTAAGTGCATGGTAGCAGACAAAATAAAGATAGATTATCAGTCTTTCTTTTCTGGTTAACAGTAACTTTTTCATTGTTTAACATTTGATCCAGTATATATGTCCCGGTTGAATGAACATTGTTGAGCGTGATATTTCATTCATTTCATTTGACCTTTGACATTGACCTTATCACTAGCTCGATGCCCATAGTCACCTTTCAGTCTTGAGTTATTATATTTTACGAAAGAATCTACTTATGACCCAATTTCAATATCCTGGCCGCATAAAATGGGTTATAATAAGTATGCTATTAATTCAAGTTTCTATTAGTTTGACCTTTGACCTTGACCTCATTAATCATTTGTCACCTTGTATTCTTAAGATTTTTATTTAACGAAATAACACTTGTTACATCTCTATTTCCTGACTATGAAATGTGTTAGTATGTTATTAATAAACATAATTAGATATATAATTTACAAATTAATTTCTGTTTCCTGACTATATAACATGTGTTTTTAATAAACTGTTATATTGGTTTGACCTTTGACCGGCGCCATGGTGATTGGCATTCCTTAAATTTTATAATTAACAAAAAAATACATTTTGACCACATCGCTATTCATGTCTGTATGAAATGTGTTATATGATATTAATATACGATATTGGTTTCATCTTTGACTTTGACCCACTCAGGCGCTCGGTGTCCATAACGAAGACGCTCACGGCCAAAGCGAGGCGGCGGGAATCACGGTGGAGCCGTACGTCTGGTTCGCGCTGGTGTCGTGCATGGGTGAGTCATCGTGATCATCGTTATCATCATCATCTTGTTCTTTTTCTTCTTCATCATCGTCGTCGTCATCATCATCATCATCATATTCAGTGTCGTCATCATCATCATCATCATCGCCATCATCATCGTCGTTATCATCACAGTCAGCATCATCCTCGTCGTTGCTGTAGATGTTATCGTTGTGGCTATCGTCATCGTCGGCAACTCGGTGTCACCATCATCATCATAATCATACTCACTTTCTTGTCATAGCTTTCATCATCGTCGTCGTTGTCATCATCATCATCAGCAGCAGCAGCAGCAACAACAACATCAACAATATCATCATCGTCATCATCGCCACAATCGTCATCAGCAACAGCAGATCATTATCATTCTCTCGTCTTCGTCGTCATCATCATTATCGATATTATCATAATTATCGTTATCACTACCATCATTATTATCATCGTCGTTGTGTTCGTCGTCGTCATTTGTCATTTGTAGATATCGTCACCTAAGTTATGTTGTTTTTCCTATCTTACAGCTTAATTATTTCAAGAAGTCTCTGACTTCTACAAAACATGTCCATATTATCCCATGTGTTCATCTGTTCGACTTTACGTCTCTTTGGGGTCATATTTCAGGCGTCTATGTGTTCTACCTGTTTGAGAAGGCGATGTCTATGCTCAGGCCAAACTCAATGGTATATTATTAGTTTAATATTATTTTATAATATAAATAGTATATATGTTTTATAACGTACGTATTTGTTCAAAAAAAGTTTCTGCTGTAACAACATGTACCTCAGCTCAGATAAAAATATATGCTTTGAATAGTTAAATGTCTCTTTGTATGATATGTATGATAATCTAACTTCTTTGGTTGCTTTGTCACGTGATTGTTGGGATGAAATTTGTATGTGGTCATGCGTTTTAGATTTAAATAAGACATCTTTATGATAACTGCAAATATAAACAAAGGGAAATCACTGCTAAAGAGTTCGCAAACTGTTCAAATTGGTCTCCCGTGCGTTGCTCAATTCAGCTTTTGCTGGGAACATAACTTTGTGGAATTTGAGTACAATGTATTGATTGATCCGTCTACATTGATCACTGCAAAATGAACTAAGAGATAATTAGAGCACTGCTTGAGAGGAAGAAACCAGTTTGAAGCACTCTCTCTTGCGTTGCTAATTTTGTAATCTTTGTCATGGGACATAACTCTGTGGAGTTTAAGCACAATGTAGAGATCCAGCAAAAGCAGGGGAGATAACTATGTGACTTTATCTGGGTTATACCCCTTGCAGAGGGTACAGCACGGACACAGTCACTGCAGTACAGCGAACCACAAGAACGGCGCGGCACAGAACGTCGCAATGCAGGTATGTATAGCCACGTGACATGTTATATAGTACTGTAAAATCATTTTATTTCACGGTGTCTATATTTCACGCATTTGTGAAAATCGGCTGATTTGCGTGGTCTTAAATTCGCGCATTCGTTTTCATTCCTACATGTATTTTGTATATAACACTTTTTTCCGTGTTCATGCATTTATTTTCATTTTTTCATGTCCATTTTTTTTATAATTCTGCAAAATGAACATCACTTGTCTCGTGTTTTTAGCGTTCTGTCGCAAGTGACTCACAGCCTGACTACGAAACAATGCACTTAGTTGTCAGTCGCTGGTTTATGGAAGTGCCCGCCCCCCCCCCCCCCTCCCTTGTTATGTACACAATTTGTCAGAAACTTACTGCAGTTTTTGTCTGTTATATTAATAAATAATAATATTATTCATTCACTTTAAATGTATAGTATACATTTACACGGGGTGCTTAAATGCGTGCTAAGCTCGGATGGCGCATGCAACCGCACAATAAAGTGATTTCACAGTATATTCCATGTTACAAATCGTTCCGAAGTTAATGTTCCATGAATTGGATATCTATGGTTATCGAACGATATTTAAACGAAACAACCGCTCCGCGAATACATTGTATTGTTTCAATAAATTTGATATGTTTTCGATAGTTTTGGAATGACGTCAATTTGAAACACAGACAAAAACTGAAGTTATTTTTTAATATAGTACTATAAGCATTATGGGGCTAAGAAAGGCTGTTTACCTGTTAAAATATTCTCATTCTTTGTTGACGATCGACAAGGCTTATGAGGAAACGCCCACACCTAACGGAAAAAAGATTGATGACGACACGGACTCCATGAAGTCAAAGAAAGGTAAATGAAGAGTTGTGTATCGGCTAGTAAACAACTGTTTGGAGTTCTAGTGCGTACGAATTAAATCACGATGGTGTTAGCCCGAGTGGTTTAATAACAGCGCATCAGAACGAAATATCGTATTTTATTTACAGATCTATAACGATAAAGCGAACATTATTTCGATTCTGTCTTGACATGTCAACAAATTCTGCAATTTCAATGCGAACTAAAGTTTACAGTTTCGGAACTATTTATTGAGTTGTTTATTGGCGATTTAACAACGGTAAAGTTTCTTCTTTGCCTATAAAAAAAAACTATGCACATATCATGTTAGAATAATTAATATCAACATGCTTTATGGATAATGGCCTTGTGTTCTTATTTTAATACCCCCAACACCATTGAAGGGATCCATATGTTATATTATGTACAATCATTATGCACCTATCAATATTTCACCCAGTGGGGAGCGGCGGGCTGACCCAGGGGAATTTGACTTATTATAATGTTATTTGTTGGAGTATATCTACCCACCCTAGCGCCAAGCATTTTTTTCCAAATTCCTACAGTGGGAGCTGCTTGGTGTTTAAAATGGCCCGGTAGGCCCAAATATTACTGGGATCTAAAATCCGACAAAAGTAAATTTCCCGGAACCCGGAATCATTCGGCGTGTCATATTCCCGCCAGTCAAGAATCGCTTTCAGTCTAAAGTTCCGTACATGCCCGCCGCTTCCGCCCTGGGGGGGGGGGGAAATACTGAGTGCACTTATGCCTTGGCAAATACAAGTAAATACAATGCTGTGTAAAACATCTCTTTGCGTATGTTAATACCGTCGTCCCCATTGCAGGTATCTCCAGTCTGGCGGTGATGGTGGTGATGGGGGACGCCATACACAACTTCGCGGACGGGCTCGCCACGGGGGCCGCCTTCACGACCAGCCTCACCCTCGGGCTCTCCACCAGTGTGGCCGTCGTCTGCCACGAGCTACCTCACGAACTGGGTAAGATACTGGTCCCCCGGACCCAAGATTTGATAGAAAAAATACACACATAGTAGTTAACATGATTCAAAAATGCATTTGAATTTATTTTTGTTTGTGTGTATTTTAACCTCTGTAATATGTCTGATTTTCATTTTCCATTATTACATCGATGCTTTACTTGCTTAAGAATTCGTATCTAACGTATTACATGTGTATATAAAAATAACTATTTGTAACCGTTGAATACGACACCAAGAGATATAACGAAACTGCTCACTAGATACCATTTCAGATTATATATTTTGTATCATTTTATCCAGGCGATTTCGCGATCCTGCTCACCTCTGGCCTCTCCTTCTGTCGGGCCCTGTTGCTCAACGTCCTCTCCTCGCTGACGGCGCTCCTGGGCCTCTACGTCGGCCTCGCCGTCTCCTCCAACGATACCGTCCGACAGTGGATCGTCGCCCTCACCGCCGGCATGTTCCTGTATATAGCACTGGTCGATATGGTAAGTATATTGTTATAAATAGTAGTTTGTTTTAGTCATTGCATGCTAATTACCGTTCTTAGTTGACCAGCAAAGCACGTCCCCGCCAAATCACCATTAATTAAAAAAACGTCAATTTCTGTATAAAGCACTGGTCGATATAGTAACTACATGCATATTATGGTTTAGTAGTTTTTAATTAAGAAATACATTTCGATTTAACGTTGTTCGTCGGCCAATAAACAACGATTTGGAGTTTTGATACGTAGGCATTAAAGCACGAGAGCGTTAGATTTAGTGGTTTAATAGCCGTGCGTCAGAACGACAAAGAGTTTTTTATTGGCCGATAAACAACGATATAGCGAAATTTATTTCGATTCTACCATGATTTGACAACTGTTTTTGCAACTGTAATGAGAACTATATTTTACTATGCTCCGCTCAGAATCGGGACTTCTTTTTGCGTTGTTTATTGGGTAGTTTAATAACGATATTTTTGTTCTTTGGCTATAGAAAAATTAGCGAGTATCATGTTAGAATAATTGATAATTACCGTTGGTTCTTGACCAGCGAAGCACGCTCCCTCCAAATGACCATAAATCAATTATTTAGTTGATTTATCGATCAAAAAAGTTATTTTTTAAATAATAAACAAGAATTCGTTTTGAAACTCTCCACTTCCAAAACTCAAAATAGTAGTCAATTTTCATAATACGGTGTTTTATTTAGAAGCAATTGTATTTTGAGACATTTTTTTCAAATCAAAGCAGACAACAGTCGCTGAATTTCATTAGAAGCGCATTTCATAGCTAACGTCTTTTACTTGCATGTTATCCCAGGTGTAGATAGATAAAACATATTAACTTGTACTGTTTCTAATTTCAGCTTCCAGAAATGTTGGGCCCCAGCAAACACACCACTAGGGACTTCGTGTTAAACAACATAGGAATCTTAATAGGGGTCGCATCCATGCTGATCCTTGCTATCTTCGAGGAGAAAATAAAATTCTAATATTCTATCAACGTGTTTGCATTTATGTGTACATGTATAGCACATTTCGACACATGACTTAGGCCTAGTACATATCATACCCCGGTATTAATTATTGTCATAATTTTACAGTCTTAATTATATGACATTTGTACATCAAAAAGGTCATAATTTTACTTTCGTTTGATTATATGTTATCAAGAATGGTCATGCGGCTATTTGAATACAAGTATTTCAAATGATTTTGTAGCATTATGTCGTTTCGCTGGGTTGTTTCCATTAGATTGGTCGAATTCCATAGTTTGTTGGAATCTTTTCAGAATGGCCATGTTAAATTCTTAGTAAAAGCTCAAATCAAACGTTTAAAATTTTGAACCAAGAGTAGTCTTAGCTTGTGTTTAGAGGAATGTCTGACCTCTCCAAAGGGTATTCCACTCCTTGTATTGGTCCACCATTAATTCTCTTATCCTTATCTGCAATCTTTTCTCTCAGCTGACTGAGCAATGGCTGAGTGCACTGTTTCAATTGCAGCCGTGTATTGTATCTCAGCTGATAAGGGTCGCCACACTGTGTCCACACTGTGACCACAGCAGGGTGCCAATACACAGGAGTACAATACCCCAGATTTGGGGGGGGGGGGGGAGGGTCAAATAAAGAAGGATTAAACTAGGCCTTTAACTATGTTGATCAGATTTATTAAGGTTTATAACATATCCCCTTGTTCAAGTTTGTATATCATATCCCCTTGCTGAAAAATAGAATAGTTTGCTTGTCAAAAAATTAATATAATGCAAATGTATTTTTCCTGCATTTATTATTGGTTTTTCTTTGAATTCTTATGTAATCGTGATATTCATATGCACTTCCCGACAATATTTTGATAAAATCTGTGGTGTATGTTTGAACGTTTACCTCGGATTTGAATTGAAGTTTGTATAATGTATTACATATGTATTTACCAGTCGTGTTTAGAATAAGGCATTGTGCATTTTCTCTAGGAAAAAAACCACAACAAACAGGGGCCGTATTCCAGAAATATCTTATTCCTAACCTTTAAATCTACATTTTATTCAACTCATTATTTCGTTTGTACACCGCATTGTGCTTACTGTTAATTAATTATCACCTAAAGTATTAATGTTTGTTCATAAAAAAAAAAAGAATCACAAAATTATCCGCAGTTTTTAAAATATAACAGTTTGAAATTTTCAACTTAAGTGAAAATACTTGAAGATTTACTTAAGATGCTTTTGGAATAATACCCCAGAGGTATAAATAATTTGATACATTTGCGATATCCACTTACCTCATTATTTGGAATAATACCCCAGAGGTAACAATAATTTGATACATTTGCGATATCCGCTTACCATATTATTTGGAATAATACCCCAGAGGTATTAATAATTTGATACATTTGCGATATCCGCTTACCATATTATTTGGAATAATACCCCAGAGGTATTAATAATTTGATACATTTGCGATATCCGCTTACCATATTATTTGGAATAATACCCCAGAGGTATTAATAATTTGATACATTTGCGATATCCGCTTACCATATTATTTGGAATAATACCCCAGAGGTATTAATAATTTGATACATTTGCGATATCCGCCTACCATATTATTTGGAATAATACCCCAGAGGTATTAATAATTTGATACATTTGCGATATCCGCCTACCATATTATTTGGAATAATACCCCAGAGGTATAAATAATTTGATACATTTGCGATATCCGCTTACCACATTATTTATGCCTGTTGGAACACTTACAGTTACGTATTATTGCATAATGTAATTTATTATAAATATTTGGAACTGTTTGGTATTTCTATGGGATATTCATACATTGTTAGTGCTGTGTGCAATTTATGATTGTTATTAATATTTAAATAAACAACATTGAATGCCAACTGTCTTGTGTGTATGCAAAACCTCCAACCATAGCCAATATTCACAGAGCCCCATAAAAACAAAGGTCAAAGTCAGTTTCCTCAAAATCATTAATGTCCAAAGTCTGTCTCCTCAAATAATCAATTCCAGTCGAAATCATAAAATTCCCATATGAGATCGCTCCACATCATAAAAGTTCACAGTCTCCTGAAAGTAATAAAAAAAAGTACAAAGTCAGTTTCCTTAAAATAATTAATCTTAGTCCGTTTCCTCCACATAATACAAATTTCTAAGTCTGTATTCACATAATCATAAAATTCCCGAAATCTGTAGATATTTCATATACAGTTCTAAACTTGCATTCCATATTTTGTACTAGGGAGAACTGAATAAATGTGGTTTTTAGTTTTTAGTCATGCTCGAAAAACAATTACTGAATTTCACACAGAAAAGTTGATCCGACATCTTATTTTGCAGGCTACTAAGCACTAACAATTGATACCCAAAAATTTATACTCTCCATCAGCTATTTCAGTCCGTTCAGGGTTAGACGATACGTTGACCGTATGTATATTATAGCGTTTGCATTAAATAGTTTGCATATAAACCTATATATCTACCAAGATGGTGAAAGTAGTTCGATTTATCATTGAAATTCAATTTCATTCAAACATGTGTGTCCTTTCTGTTAGAACATTTTTGCTCTCTATTTCCCTTGATTCAGGTTTCTGTCCTTTTCTCGCCAACAGTCGTTCTACGTTATCAGCGTTTCGATTGTGAATACCAGCCCATATACTCACTTTAAGCAATAAAAGAAATTTGGGATTTTATCACATTTTAATTTCTTGTATATATTATTCTGTACAGATACAAAAATCAAGTTTAACATACAACGTATACATACACATCTGTACATAGAAAATGAAACAAAACATGTTCTATATAATGTTTTATGAACTTACTGGAACAAGTCCATCTATTTCTAAAGATATATCAAAGCCAATATCCTACTTGGCATTGTATTTGAAACATACGACCGAAAAAAAAAAAGAAATACACGACAGAGAAAATGTAGTTGTTTGGCTTAGAAGTAACATAAATTAGATGTGCCGAAACGAGATAAATTGCAGAATGAATAAATCTTTTGGCATATATGTATTTAGTGCGTACTTAGCCCCATAATTTTAATGTATTAAATTATCATCATGTATTTGATAAAACATGGTATAGCGGATATGTAAATATTGAATTTGTGAATTTCTACGGCTTTTCAGACAAAAATAACGCATGAGAGACACTATAAATAACATTTCAATTAGACGCTACACATTCAACAAACAAAAACACCTTCACAAACACATTGTACCATGTATCCATATGACATCAAGCACATTATGTACTGGAATGACTGCTTTTGCAAAACGATACCCAAAAAGTCCACATCAACAGTATTCTTACAATTACAATGGATTCACGCAGATGTAGATGGATAAGTTATTCTAACATGTTACTCGCTAATGTTTATATAGACAAAAAATCATTGTTAAACTACAATAAACAACACAAAAAGTAGTCACGATTCCGAGCGGTGCATCTTAAAAAGTAGTTCCAATTACAACTGCAAAAATAATCATGTTAGAATCTAAATAATTTTCCCATTACCACTGTGCAACGGCCAATAAACAACTCTTTGTTGTTCTGATGCGTGGCTATTAAACAACTCGGCCTAACGCCCTCGTGGTTTAATTCCTCCGCATCAGAACTCCAAATACTTGTTTATTGGTCGATAAACAACGATAAATACAAATAATTTCTTAATTAATACATGATTTATTAACTATGTTCATACTTACAAATGAACCAAAACAAACTTGTGTAAAATTTTAATGCTTTCATTCTTAAACGTGAGGTTATTTTATCATTTTTACGTCAGTGCAGCTTAACAGAGTGTATTCTTGTTTTCCATTAAAATTCTAGATTTTTATTTCCACTGTTCAATTTTTAAACTATTAAAAGCTACATCCTTGTAACTCCAGAATCACAACATAGTTTTATGTCTGAAAACTTATGCACATATATATGGATTTCTAGGATGGTCATTTTCAATGATTTTAAACATCACAATTATCACGATGCTATAAATTTGATTTAAGAACAGTTTTCAAGTTGTGAGTCTGTCTAATAAACAAATGTAAACACTTCCAGTGCACATAAAAAATCATTTTGATGCAAAAATGTACACTTATTTAAATTATAACACGTCATGGACCTTATTTTTACTGAACTGTATATTTGGCATATCTTATGTACACTTGTGTACTATAATTAACAATAATAACAAAGTATTTTTCTGGATTATACATGTAACTTTTACTTGAAACTGGAGAATTTATACTGCTAATTCAAAATAACAACACATGTATAAAACACTTGGAATTGTTTACGTGTTTTGTTTTTTACACATTTACCCTGAATGAAAAACATTTTGCATTCATATTACATATTGCTCGAGTTATATATAATACAAGTTGAATTCATGCAAACATATTTCTATTCAATGAATACATCATTCACCACCACAAACCTTTGAAATATGCATGAGGCGTGTCATGGGAAACCTGGGCTTAATGCACGTGTGTAAAGTGTTCTACCGGATCAGCCCGTTTTTGTATTTTTGTGCAGTCCGCAGACTGCCCAGGTTTTGCCAGGATTACACTTCACGCATGTGTATTAAGCCAGAATTCCCACGACATGCTATATATGTATATACTTCAACAATACATATTAATTGCCTTGACATAATTTCTAAAATGCATCAGTCACACAAATAGTTTTAATTAACTTTTATTTATGGCCCACTTACATGTTACTAGTGCAAATATGTGTATGACTAGGTTTGAATGCACTAATAGACATAAAGAAGTAAGATTTGTACCAGTAAAAAATAATTTGCATTGCAAAGAAAAAAAACAACAATATTGCTTTGCAAATTTCCAATCTGTTTCAAGTTTTCAAATGATATTAAAAATAATACTGGAAAGTATTTGAGGTGACTAAATAAAGATTTTTCGGTATCGTGTTTCTTTCAAATGTTTCAATAACATAGAAGACAATTGCTCGTGTTTAGTGATATCTTCACGACAAACATTTCACATTGAGGTCTACGTTTTACACGGAATGTATATACAACCACCAAACAACTGTTTGTGTCACGATCACATAGTAGGTAAATGCAACAACTTGCAAGTTAGTAACAACAATGACAACAATTAGTTAAACAATGAACTAGGTCTGCGTATGATAAAAGAAGATACGCTGTAGATATCCAATTACCGTAAAGAAAATATAACATTTTTGTCCAAATGTTCGTCAACTGAACCAAATTTCAGAGTTTCACTCAGAAAACACTTTCCAAAAGATCCCGTTGCATAGCAATGCCAGGATAGATGACAATCATGCTTGGGCGATGCTCGTTCTATGATTTGGGCTGATAATTTGAACACTACTGTCTACTAGTACAGTTTCTAGTCTTCTAGATTTCGGAAGCCAGTCTGCATTTCTTCGTACAAGTCATCAAAGTCCTGCTTAATTTTTGCCTCGCCATCTTTCACTGGGTCCTGCAAACAAAATAAAAGTATTTTAATCATAAAGATTGCTGTTTAAATTTTCACCAACAGAGTTAGTAACAATACAACAATTTCATAAGTAACAGCTACATCATCATTATTACGATACCATTTAAATCCAGCATCTGTTAGACAAAGATTTTATGAAAACAGACAAGCAAGCAAACTCAAACAAGATTAGTTATTTTAAATAGAGTTTACATTTTAAATCTTGCTATCGTTAACATAATCTGCTTTATCCCATTTCTTCGCGTATGATTTATTGAATCCCTTTGACTTTTATATAATTAATTTTCGATTCCTCAATCTAGAATCAACATTTCATATATATTCATTGCGAATTAGTTGCATATTTACAACAGAAACTTTTTCAATATGTAAAATCTAAAGGTCAGTACTCCCTCAAATACAGCATTTAATTTTCTATTACACGTATAAAAGTGTACCTTGAATTTCATACTGCTCAGTTTATAGAGTGTGTCTCCCATCTGGTCACGGATGATTGCCCATGTGATCTTGTTCTCGCTCTGTGCCGTCGTCTCAACGGCGTGTCGTGCCATGTCGTAGAATGCGATCATGTTCCTCAACATACCCACGGTCTTGTAGAATGGACAGAATCTGTGGGGAGACGAGATTGTCTGAATGTACATGTAGAACAGAAAATGGGAACTAAGATATAGCAATTCAACATCCCCACTGTCATGTAGAATACGCAAATGTGTGTGGATACAAGATAATTATATTGTTAACACATTACAGATGAGCACAAATAATTTATACAACCATGCGGAAAATTTATAACACTACAAACATTTTACAACAAGTAAAACCTAATGCATAACTAGGTCCATTTACGCTATACAGTTTACCACCTACAATCTAAATGGAAACTCGGCCAGTTACCTATCATATGGTGTGTAACCGTTCTGCTGAAGGAAATCGTCTTTCAACAACTTGGCAACTTCAAGAATGATCTTGTCAGACTCAGCCAAGGAACCCTAAAATTAAAATAAAGTGTGAAAACACAGATTTAAGTAAAAACAAGGAAATGAGATGCTTCAGTCAAATAACTGCAGTCAGTTAACCTACTCACACTTTTCCTGGGCAAGTTTAGCCGACCTAAGCGGTTTACCAGTACTTAGTGCACAAACTTATGCCAGTAACTGACAACTGCCCTACTTGAATCAGCGGTAGGGGGAGAAAGGCCGTAGAAATTATTTCATGACCAATCTCCACACAAGTTATGTGGCCGATATTTTAAGTAAGACATTGTATACAATACTTGTACTGCCACCTTTTATTTGCTGACATGCAATACAATTATGCAATGAACACACAAGCGCTTGGACTACATCCTTATTCTATCAATTGACTTTACGACGAGATTTGATTAACGATGTGTTTAGCCATGCAGAAAGCTAGGACTTAATTGTTTGATGGACGTGCCTTGTAAAAACATCTGTTCACTCTAAACGGTGTTTGACGGACTTTATCCTAGGTAGGCGTGGTTATAAATCCCATAGCGTATCGTCCATTACATGCAAATGTTTAAATTCTGTCAATAACACTTGACACACACCACCACCTGTTTACTCAATGATGAATTCTCTAAACTGATCCAATACCAATATTATTTTTCAACATATGCACAAACACCTCCACACAGAAGACCTTCCTTTCTGGATAACTCCTTAAATTGTTTACACTTACCTAACAGAGTTGTGTCCCTTTATATTAACCAAAAATATTATGACACCATCCCCCAGAATTCCATTCACTATAATGTTCAAGGGCCAACAAAAACAATTCTGTGATTCGGGCAACCTGACCGTACCTAGCAAAAATCCCCCAACCCTAAATTTTGAAGCAACCATTGTTTTCCGTGAAATCTGTATTCATCAGATTTTAGGTAATTCTAAAAGTTTTTTGTTTTTTTTCGAAATGTGTCTTTAAAATAAAATTTAAACAAAAACACTCAATCCCAACCCTACCTAACTTTTTCGAGACCGTTGCCAGAAACACACAATTTATTTTTGTTGGCCTTATCTACCACAGTTTTCACCATGCGTTATGTTACCTTGCCGACCAGCTGTACGATTTCGGACAGATCCTCTTCTTCCTGGAGAATTTCTCTCGTCTACAAATGGACAAGCACAGATTAGATATGCAGAATAAAGATTAAATGGAAGCGATCTGATCAAAAGCTTTCGGAGAGTGCAGACCTCCAAAATTAAAAATTTACCTAAACCCAAACGAAATAAAGCACTGCATGAGATCACTGCCATTATGCTTATCAAAGCTCCATTACAGATAAGAAAACAAGCCATCAATAGACAAGAATTCCTACCTTGGTCCTAAGTGGGACGAAATCTGGGAAGTTTTTGTCGTAGAACTCGTCGAGGGCTCTCATGTAGTTACTGTAACTAATGAGCCAGTTTATGGAGGGGAAGTGTTTACGCTGTGCAAGCTTCTTGTCCAATCCCCAGAACACCTGCACGATACCCAGGGTTGCCGCGGTAACGGGATCCGAGAAATCACCACCGGGTGGGGAGACACTAAAATGGAACAACAGTGTTTGTTTTTAATTTTCAACAGTCATTGTAACTATTTTGAAGCGATTGTCAGTAACATGTGCACAAAATTGAAGAGACAATACTGGCAACTGTTGTTTACGAATTGCAAAAACTCAAAGCTGACAATACAAAGTGAAAGCCCCATTAAAATGAAATACTAATTTCAATCACTTTTACAATTACATTAGGAAAACACAATTAATATAATAAAATACAATGACATAATGACGCATTGGAGATCAAAATAACCTGATAAATACTACATATTTTAATCGTTTTATATATCTCCGGCTATATACCCTTATATAGCAGTGATTGTTAAAACAAGTCATCCATAGTAAAATTTCTTTTTTTATCATGCACTTTTCTACAAAAGTTGCCTGTACTCTTACATATTTTGCTCTAATTACCAAATTTCCCCCCCCTATTTTTTTCCTGCCAAAACCTAGAGCAAAACCCTGGGGATCCATAGAGTCTGAAAACATAACTGAGTAACCAAAAGCTAACAACAACAACAATCCATCTTGTTGTTGCAACACTTACGCTCCTACAATGCTGACACTGCCCTCTCTTGCCGGGTTTCCGAGACACTTCACGCGCCCGGCTCTCTCGTAGAAGGAGGCCAGACGGGCTCCCAGGTAGGCAGGGTAGCCCGAGTCAGCGGGCATTTCAGCAAGACGTCCGGAGATTTCTCTCAGGGCCTCGGCCCAACGCGAGGTGGAGTCGGCCATCATGGACACGTTGTAACCCATGTCACGGAAATACTCCGACAGGGTAATACCTGGAATAAGGATACAACTGAATTAAAGTGAAGTTGTTTCACTAAAGCTGCATTAATTAAGTCAAATATGGGGGAATAACTAACTACCTGTATGTAGGACTAAACAAGAGAGTTTGTTACATAATTTAGTCCAACAAAATGTGTGTTCAAGGCAAGCGATTTTAAAATGAATGGTTGAGGATGTATTCACAAGTAATATGCAACATGTTAAGTGACTGGCGCTGATTAATTGCTCCATTAGTTTCTTTAACTGTAGCTATTGTTTTAAACAAGAACATAAGCCCAACACTAAGATTTTATACTAAACGTTTCAAATAATACATGAAGTTAGAACAAAACTGAAGCACGTAAAATATTTTTAATGTGATTCATGCAGAATTTAGTAACATCAGTGAGCTCAGATACACTCACCTGTGTAGATGGACGCCTCTCTGGCGGCGACAGGCATGTTGGAGGTGTTGGCGACCAGCGCGGTTCTCTTCATGATGCTCTCTGGTTTCCCGTCCACCTCCATCGTCAACTGTAGGGAACACACATGACGTGGTGAGAACATGATTCATGAAGAAAACACAATGTAGGTGGAACATCTGTTTGAGACGACAAATTGTCAGCAGCCAGTTTGTTCACTGCTTTGGGAATAGGTCCGGTTCCCATCAAACTGGGAGTTTTGTGTCATAAAATCTTGCCAAGTGGGAAACATTTACGAAAGTAATTTACATAATCATTCAATGAAGTACTTATACTAGTGCTATACTACATGAACATGGAATTTTAATGGTGTCTATCAATAACCACACGAATAATTACATGATTTACAAGTTATATAAACATTTCCTACGTATTTAGGATTACATCACGTCAGATTTAGCAACTGTTTTATTCCACTTGGGAAAAAGAAACCATATTTGGCATTGGGAGTGGGTCCTATTTTTGGGACCATGAAAAACTAGGGATCAATGGACAGGCTAATAAAAGATTTAATTAGAAATATAATGTATAACACCGAGGCTGAGTGTACAGATGTGTTAATTCAAAAAGTAGCTACAATTGAAATGTGCAATTATTTTTATTTCAAATTTGTCAAACAAAACTGGGCAGCTGCAAAACATGTGTAAACCTAACTTAAGCATGGTGTAGCATTTCTATCTAAATATGTTCACATCTTAATCAATAAATAATATATAAATCAAAATTAATTAAATACACATAAGAAATAATGTTCAGTTTACTTAACAAAGTAATATCAGACGGCGTTTGTAACTGCATGCTATTTTTTGTACTTAATACGATTGTTTTATTTTTATTACAAATAGAACTTCCATCACAATAAGGAATACCAGAGATCCTCGCAGGACTTGTCTGTTTGTTTGTTTGGATTTTTAGCCGTTTTTAACAGTATTTCAGTCATATCACGGCGGCCAGTTAACCTACTCACACTTTTCCTGGGCAAGCTTAGCCGACCTCAGCGGTTTACCAGTACTAAGTGCACATACCTATGCCAGTAACTGACAACTGCCCTACTTGAATCAGATGTAGGGGGAGAATGGCTGAAGAAATAATTTCATGACCAATCCCCAAACAAGTCATGTGGCCGGGCTGGGGTTCGAACTCACAATCCCCCGATTGACAGTCCAGCGCTTTACCAACTGAGCTAGCCGGGTCCGGCCCTCGCAAGACTAACCTCGGGGAAATCTCTCAGTACTTCAGACATCTCGTTACCACGCTCACCACACCCGACGTAGACGATGACGTCACTGTTACTATATTTAGACAGGGACTGAGAGATCACGGTCTTTCCGCAGCCAAAAGCCCCGGGGATAGCAGTGGTACCTCCCTGCACACAGCTGTGGAAAAAAATAACCAAGATTAATGTACAATTCTTTTTAGTTTTTCAGTCAACAACTTGAGATAAGTGAGTCAAGCATGCATCATGTATAAAAATTCATCTTTTTTTTTTACAATTAATATTATAAAAGGCCAATAATTTATTACATGTATTAGCTTGTTTTTGTTTATGTTATTAAAATAAGTCTGCTTATAGTTTTGTTGCATTATTAGAACTTCAATACAAGTGTCAACATGTTAATTTGTCATTTCAAGTGCTTTCTAAATTAATGGCATAAAGTAAGATCTGAGATAGGAAGTATATCATAATACCGGTCTATTTGCACCCGAAATGTCTATAGACAAACAAACAGCTCAACAGTATCTGCGTTGTTGTTTTTTTGCCTTATTTGTGTGCTGATAATCAGTTACATTCACTAAGCCAACAAGTATACTTTTTTTCACATTTTTTTTGCCTAAATTCACAAATGAAAAGGTGGATAAAAAAATACTTAATCTTGGATATGTTAAATGTTTGCATGAGTGTTTAAATCACATTTATCATGTGTTTGTATTTTAAGTTTGATTAAATACAAGAAGATCACTAGTAATTTTTTTAATTGTGATACTAGTTTATATTTCTCTTTACAAAGCGTTTTTCACAATTTCACAGAAAATGGCATATTCACAAATCACTGAAAAAACCCACAAAAAACACAGGTGATTATAGTGAAATCAACATACGGGAAGAGGGCATCCAGAACTCTCTGTCCGGTAAGAAGCGGGTGATTTCCAGCGAGTTTCTCAGCCACGGGTCTCATTTGACGTACGGGCCACACTTGCAACATGGTGTACTTCGTCTTTTGTCCATCAAACACCGTCTCCAGCATAACATCCTAAAACAAGAGATGTTTGTAACACATGTATGCCCCCCGACTTGCAGCCAAGTTGTGAATATTTGCAATTGTTAAGAATCTTTTATAATATGCAATCCCAAGCGAGGTCTCGATATATGGTATCTATGTATGAAGTTTCATTAAAATATCTCGATGTGTTCTCAAGTTATTGAGCGGAAACCGTTTTTCTATTTTTAGTAATGGTGACTTTCGAAGGGGGGCATAAATATCCACCAACAAAAATGTATTAAATAACATTAACGAAACAAATATTCCATTTAATTTGTGTCTGTAATAGCACTGGTCTGATGTTCTGAGACACATTATGTTCTGTTTAGGCCAGGACTGGTATTCACAAAGCTCCTTAGGGAAATCTTAAGTTCTACTTACAGGAAAAATTCAGATCAAATTTAAATGTGAAATTCAGTAATTAATATTCACAATATGGTTGAAAAACAAAGAGAATGTTCACTCTTTACAAGATTAATACTGAATTAATGAAACGACAAAGAAATTTTAATAAAATTACTTATTTTTTACTAACAAGCTTTGCGTATACGGGCCCTGTAGATTTAACCACTTTGAAATATAAATGAGGCGCGTCGTGGAAATACCGGTCTTAATGCATGTGCGTCAAGTGTCGTCCCGGATTAGCAGTCACAGGCTAATCCAGGACGGCACTTTCTGCTTTTATGGTATTTTCTGTTTCGAGGAAGTCTCTTCTAAACATAAATCCACTGTAGGCGGAAAGTGCCGTCCCCGATTAGCCTGTGCAGTCCAGAACGACACTTTACGCATATGCATTAAGCCCGGTTTTCCCACGACGCGCCACAAATACATAGACCACGATATGATATCAGATATATTAAAGGGACTATGTCATCGAAAGGGCCTCAAGGGGGAAATATTTTTTTTAATTCTGAAATTCAGATATTAATACTGACATATAATTATGGTTAAAACAGGGTATATATATAATGAAAGAAGAGTGCACGCATTCTGACATAAAAATCAATTTATAATAAGAGTCTTGTTTGTTTGGCCTTTTTCATGTTTACATTTTGACGTCATAATTGTGAGCATTTTCTATAACCATAGTTTACACTCTACTTCTTACCAAGCATGATAGCGCAGTTGGTTAAAGTGCTGTCTACTGCCATTTCTACGTATGATTCCTAAGTCGGGAGTTCGATCCCTGCTTCGGGTTTTAATTTTGCAGAATTTTTTGCTTATTTGTTTTTATCAAATATCTTATTGTTTACTATTTTAAGTTTTATTTATTTCATGTACATGTCTTTATAAAGCGAATTTCCATCATTAATATCATTTATAGTGTAATAGGAATCCAATTTTTTGACGACATAGGCCCTTGAAGAGTGCCATACATTTCTGCGTTAACTTAACATGTCACTTACATTGATGTCGTACGATCCCGGCTCAGCGATGAATGTGACGGTCCCGCGGGCCTTGGGGGGCACTATGAGCCTGTGCTTCACCAGAATATTCTCGTAGACCATACCGTAGATGTCACCACCCGTCACATGACTTCCCACCTGCAGCGGAGCAACATTGACATGCTTACAAATAAAATAGTGGTAATATTTATATCTTGAGACCTGGGTGTGTATTTAAAGCTGCAGTCCATGGATTTTAAATAAATACAAAGTAATTTGGCAACAGTTCTTATGAACGTTAATGGTGTTTATTCAACTGAAAACTGTTGCTTAATTATGAAACTTATTTCATACTGTCTAAGTTTGAAAACGCTTGGTACGAACGGAATGTACACCAATGTACATGCTGATTTATTCCAGAGGCATCACCAGCTATCGCATACAGAAAATATACTCTAAAATGTTATCAAAACGACATTATTGCACTTATTTAAATATGTTTTTTTTGCATTTTGATCGGTAACGTGTCCATTAGAAACGATTTCTGCAAAGTTTAATTTTCATGAACACATTTCTGGACTGCTGCTTTAATGGTAACCAGAATATCTGCGAAAGCACAAATGTGGCGCGTCGTGAGAAAACCGGTCTTAATGCATGTGCATAAAGTGTCGTCCCGGATTAGCGTGTGCAGTCCGCACAGGCTAATCCAGGATGGCACTTTCCGCTTGTATGGTATTTTCTGTTTCAAGGAAGTCTCTTCTAAACATAAATACACTGTAGACGGAAAGTGCCGTCCCGGATTAGCCTGTGCGGACTGCACATGCTAATCCGGGACGACACTTGACGCACATGCATTAAGTCTGGTTTTCCCACGACGCGCCACAAGTATTTATTCTTATTACAAGTATTTATTCTCATGTCTAAGTCTGTCAGTAGGATTTGTCTGCTGTTGATTGCTCACATTCTTGTCTAAGAATGGGTTGGTGAATTCGGGCCCTGTATTAGCCTTTCCAGGAAATCAGGTGATTGTAATGGTATTTATAATAATATTATTTTATATTATAATTTTTATTACAACTTGTCATTTTTTATTGTTACTTGTTTTTCATACAAATAGCATTTTTTCTTTAGCTGGCTGATGAGTAGTTTATATAAACTACATTTGAGGCGCTTTGTGTGAAAACCGGACTTAATGCATGCGCGTAAAGTGTCGTCCCGGATTAGCCTGTCCAGTCCGCACAGGCTAATCCAGACGGCACTTTCCGCTTTTATGGTATTTTCTGTTTCAAGGAAGTCTCTTCTAAACATAAATCCACTGTAGGCGGAAAGTGCCGTCCTGGATTAGCCTGTGCGGACTGCTCAGGCTAATCAGGGACGACACTTTACGCACATGCATTAAGCCCGGGTTTCCCACAACGCGCCTCATTTGCAATCATTGTAATTTTGATCGATATATATAAAGTCAAGTACCAGTTAGTGACTAACAGTCTATACAAGCACAAGACAGTACACAAACAATTGCAACGACATGCATTCTAATGTCACACTGGGGTGGTATTCCCAAAGCATCTTAAGTTAAAATTTATTCTTATCCTTAAATCTGGGAATTTCCTCAACAGTATCATGCTATATAGAAACAGTCAAGCACAAAGTTATATTTTAAAATAACATCAGTAGTACATTGTAATTTTAGAAATATCAACAACATATGTCTATGTTTATTTAGTAAATAATTACAATAAATTCAAAATTTTCACTTAAGTTAATATATTTAAGAACTTACTTAATATGCTTTGTGAATACAACCCCTGAACGTTAATCAATTATCTTAAAAAGCTCAAGTATAAAAGTCGAAACTTACGCGTATATTTCCAAACGGCTCGAAGTCCCATTTCTTGGACCTGTCGAGGGCAGGTGTGTTGATACCCTTGGGAATGTAGATGCTTTGCATGAGATGGGCGATGTCTTCCAATGGACGCTGGATACCTGGAACACCATGGTAGAATGTGTGGTTACACTACACCCTATTTGTGTAAACGTGTGCAGATGATTTTATTGACTGAGTGCTGGATTACAGTGTATAATGACTGCAATTTCAAATTAACATTTGGTAAAAACAGTGTGAAATTGTCTGTTAGGACCAAATTTTAGATTTTGAAATTACAATAATTTGCCAAAAAATAATCTTTTTTTATGAAACGCATTATATTTTAGTAAAATGAGAGCAAATAATTTCGATACCACAAAAAACAGTACTGAACAGTTTTAATTCACAGAGTTTGAAAATGAATGCAAGAAATGAAGCGATGAATTTAACAAATTTCTGGGGGCCGTCAGGCAGTTACATTTTTATTTTGACCTCTACAGTCAAAATTTACTGAGAACCCTCAATATGTTAACTAATACTGGTACAAAACTTTGGATTTAAGTCTCACCATCAAAGATGGAACCCATGATGCCAGGTCCAAGCTCCACTGAGAGAGGCTTGCCGGTTCTCAGCACTGGGTCTCCGACAGTCACACCAGCTGGGAACCAGAATTAAGGAAGGTTTCTTCGTTGATGACTGACATTTTTTTTAAGTACTTTAAAAACAGTGTCCTTAGAGCCTTTTACTTGCACAACAAATCACTTTGCTCCCAATTTTATTTTGTGATACACTTTGGTATTATTGCAACTCAATTACTGTATTTAATTACAGACCTATATTCAATATTTTTTATTCTTAATCATCCATTTGGATGTTGACAATGACAATGCAAGGAACAGGAAACCATAACACTTTATCTGCAACAATAGTTATTTCAAATACATGGCTGTGTAAAGGATACAAGTGTCTTCGTAGACTTGGATGGTGGCCATGTCCCCCTCGAGCCTGATGATCTCTCCTACCAGCTCGTAGTGACCTACCCTCACCAGCTCGTACATGGCCGACCCCGACATGTTCTGGGCCGTCACGACTGCAAGGTAAGCAAGAAGCATGTATCACAGTATGCAGTGTCTCTTTTAAGGCCAATATGGGGCCGAAACAGGGACCCATTCCCCCACTGTGGACTCTGGACTCCAGGGCTTTTTTTCATCATTTTGGCAATATGACCTATACCAATGAAATTGGGAATTTTAGTGTCAATTCACCAAAAACTGTGAAAAAATATAATTATAATTGACAATTATAAATATATCACATTCAATAAAATGTCCTGAACAAAAAACAAACCAGTAAAACAGTTATTAAGACTTCAACAGTCTTTATTTCAACACTGAACACCACTTATTCCAAACATCTGAAAGTCAAACAATGAATTGGGAATTTTTGGGACTGGATTTGGGAAAAAAAGAAACTTCTTGCCATTAGAAATATGACCCAACAACGGCTATAAAATTGGCCAAAAAAAAGCCCTTAATTTGCATATATAATATTTTTTCCCTCAAGATCTCAAAATTTTTTCCTTAATGTCTAATTGGTTGCATGATAATATGTGCGAGTTAAAATTGAGGGAAAAAAGCAAAGTTAACATTGGCTACAAAAAGTTCCATCTGGGTATTTTTGAACATCATGGAGCAAACAATGGACAATTCTTATACCTTATGGGAAATAATTTTCTATTAGCTCATATATGTAATGAAAAATGATAAATATGGTATTGCGTAATTACGGTATACCATGCTGTTATTTGCTATAAATACATATAAAGGTCTGCCTTATGTTTCATGAAAACAGTAGTTGAAATACCCGCAAGCCCGCAGGAGTGAACAGAAAATCCCAGGCTAAAGAAATGTTCAATTGGCTACAACTTTTTCTTACTAAAACCCTATAAAATGCCTCACATTAGTAGAAATTCAATGTTGAATGGTAAATTTGGCTAAAGACAATTTTAAGCCAGGGTGAGCCCTGAATCCATTTCATATAGACTGGCTTGAGACATTGTCATCCTTTTTTCCAATAATAGCTAAAAACACTGTATTATGCAGGGTTGTCATTATTTAACTGAGCAAATGTGTTGTTTTTTCAGGAAGTTTAAAGATGCCATCTGTCATACCACAATGGGGCCCCTAGACTCCTGCCCAAATCGCGTACATTTAGATAAAAATCCCTTGTTGTATTTGAAATGACAACCCTGATTATGTTTCGTAAGAATAAGAGATCACACATAGAATGGACATGATTTTTGTTAGTTTTCACATAAAACTGTGCATTTCATGTTGTTTATGTATGTTTTTTGTTTGTTTTTTATTCTGTCAATGCTTTTGGTATAATTAGCATTTTTCCATAACTTATTCATAAAAACTGATTGTGTCTTCGATCATTTTTACTGTAATTATAAACTGTGTTCATGCACAGTTTCATTTTTTGCGTGAAAATTTATAAATGCATAAAAGTATACAGTTTTGTTGTAAAATCAGCTTTACTGATGCAGTTATATATGCAGGTGTCTATTGCACTAAAATTTTACTTCGAAGAAATGTTAAATTACAAAAGGTAAACTGCATATAAAACAATGCTGTAATGAAACAGTTTATTCTATGTTTGACGTCTTATTCCAACTTCACATAATAGTGTGTTCAAAAGATTTCCTATGCTGGTGCTAAGGAATCTGAATTAGCAGTCAAAACAGATTTTGCAAAGATAACCTGTTATTTACAAGTATTTTCCTCTGAAAGTGTGAAAATATGCTTCATTTTCAAATATTTTCACGAAATTTAGTTGCCAATAAGAAAATAATGGCAGCCAATCGCTAGTTTGGCTACTGCTAGTGATAACATATGATTTCAGGCTAAATAGACCAAATTGCCTATTTCAGGTTTGATATACCAAATTGCTTATTTCAGGTTTGATATACCAAATTGCTTATTTCAGGCTTGATAGACCAAATTGCTTATTTCAGGCTTGATAGACCAAATTGCTTATTTCAGACTTGATAGACCAAATAGCTTATTTCAGGCTTGATAGACCAAATTGCTTATTTCGATAAAAGCAGTGATCGAAACTAGCACAACCCATCAGTATTTTTTAGGGAAAATTTGGGGTCGAAATTCGGCCCCATTCCCCTGCTTAAAAAGTGTATATTTTTCCCCTGTATTAACACTAAAATTCCCCTCAGAATTTAAGATTTAGTGAAAAAAAAAATTGACCAAAATCGGACAAAAACTGACTAAGATGGAGGAATTTTTGTAAACAATCCCTGCAATTTTTTCATCAAACCAAGTTAGTGCATAATTTTAGTTATTATTTGTAGCAAAACAATTCATTAATGTTTTATAATAAAGTAAATAATTATAAAAATGCAATAATGCTTTTGTTAACAAAATATAATCTCGTTTTGTCATAAAATTACCCATCTGAAGGGCCCTGCCCACCTTTAGCCCAAAGGTAAAAATAACACTGCTTGTATGCCAGAGACTGGTAAAATTCACCACGGGCTTGTTCATTATATAGAATTACAAGCCCGTTTGGCTTACTTGATTTTCTTAACCCAATCGGCTCCGTGAAAATTCGTCAGATAAATCTTAATTGGGTCCATTTTATCTCAGTATGAATTCCAGGTTTTTTATGCAGTAAGTGATTAACTTTCAAACACCAAATAAAACACTAGTAAATAGGTTTTATATATAATATTTTGTTTTATTTATGAAAATATTAATAAACACAGGTCAACAATATAATGGATATGTTAAAATAACACAAACAAATGGTTTGAATTATTTGAGCTTGTACTTTCTTTTGCGGGCTTGTTCATCATCAAAGAATACAAGCCAGAACGGCTTCGATCACTGTAAAAGTGACAGCAACTGTTTGGCTGCACCTGTTGCACCTGTTATTTTAGGGTACAGAAATATATGAACTCACTAACTTGCACAAAAATGTCCTATAATAAGTTAATAATTGTTTTCAGTAAAATTTATTTTAAGTCATATCGTACCAGGTCCAGAAACTGCGTACACATAGCCGAACACCATTTCTCGATCCGAATCCTTGATCTTCGGGAGGACCCGGGTTCTTTCCATTCCACCTGCCTGGAAACAAAACAGCATAATAAAATGCCATTGTCTATAAGACCATCCTTAAACAAGAGGGCCACAATGGCCCTAGGTCGCTCACCTGAGTTTAAGGCATCATAACGGCTTATAACAAGAGGACCAAATGGCACTAAACCACTTACATGAGTATAAAGATCTGGGCCTTTTAATAGTCTATATAAACCATGTGACCCACAGGGCATGGCCACTTTCTACTCCAGGGGTATAATTTGAAAATATTTGTAAGAGGACCATATACAATTTTTAAGCCAAATATGAAACCTCTGGGCCTTGCAGTTTCAGAGGAGGAGATTTTCAAAGCCCACTTCCCACATAAGTCTATAGAGACCATGGCTTCTTTTTACTCCAGGGGCATCATTTAAACATTATTTGTAGAGGACCACTATACAATGTTACATAGAAATTATGAAACCTCTGGGCCTTGCAGTTTCAGAGATTTGTAAAGTCCACTTTCCATATAAGTCTATAAAAACCATGTGATCCCGGGGCGTGGCTAAGCTTGACTCCAGTGGCATAACTTTAACAATCTTTGTAGAAGACCAATATTAGATGTTACATACCAATTACAAAACCTCTAGGCCTTAAGGTTTCAGAGAAGAAACTTTTTAAAGTCATTTAAGTCTATACAAACCATGTGACCCCCGGGGTGTGGCCTCTTTTTACCCAAGGGGCATAATTTGAACATTCTTTGTAGAGGACCACTATACAATGTTACATACCAAATGAAAAACCTTTGGGCCTTACAGTTTAAGAGGAGAAAATTTTAAAGTCAACTTGCCATATAAGTCTAAAGAAACCATGTGACCCCCAGGGCTTGACCAGGTTTGATCCCAGGGGCATAATTTACATAATCTTTGTAGAGGATCACTTGACAATGTTACATACAAAATATGAAACCTTGGGACATTGCATTTTCAGAGGAGAAGATTTTAAAAGTCATTTTGCTATTTAAGTCTATATAAACCATGTGACCACCGGGGCGTGGCCAGTTTTGACCCCAGGGGCATAATAATTTGAACACTCTTTGTAGAGGACCACAACACAATGTTACATACCAAATACTAAACCACTGGGCCTGGCAGTTTCAGAGATTAAGATTTTGAAGTCATTTTGTTATTTTAGTCTATATAAACCATGTGACGCCCTGCGTGTGGCCAGTTTTATCCCCATGGGCATCATTTGAACAATCTTTGTAGAGGACCACTATGCAATGTTACATACCAAATATGAAACCTCTGGGCCTTGCGAATTCAGAGGAGGATTTTTAAAGTCATTTTGCTATTTAAGTCTATATAAACCATGGGACCCCCGGGGCGTGGCCAGTTTTGACCACAGGGGTATCACTTGAACAATCATTGTAGAAGACCACTAGAGGATGCCACATACCAAATATGACACCACTAGGCTTTGCGGTTACAGGAGAAGATTTTTGCAGTAATTTTTATATTTAAGTTTATATAAACAATGAGACCCCTGGGGCGTGGCCAGTTTTGAGCCCAGGGGCATTATTTAAACAACCTTTGTAGAGGACCCCTATACAATGTTACCAACCAAATACCAACCTCTGAACCTTGCGGTTTCAGAGAAGAATATTTTCAAAGTCATTTATCTATTTAAGTCTATATAAACCATGTGACCCCAGGGCGTGGTCAGTTTTGACCCCAGGGGCATCATTTGAACAATCTTTGTAGAGGACCACCATGCAATGTTACATACCAAATATGAAACCTCTGGGCCTTGCGGTTTCAGAGGAGAAGATGTTTAAAGTCATTTTGCTATTTAAGTCTACATAAACAATCTGACACTCGGAGCTTGGCCAGTTTTGGCCCCAGGGTCATCATTTGAACAATTTTTGTAGAGGACTACTATACAATGTTAGCAACCAAATACCAAACCTCTAGGCCTTTCGGTTTCAGAGAAGACGATTTTTAAAGTCACTTAGCTATTTAAGTCTATATAAACCATGTGACCCCCGGGGCGTGGCCAGTTTTGACCCCAGGGCCATCATTTGAACAATCTTTGTAGTGGACCACTATGCAATGTTACATACCAAATATGAAACCTCTGGGCCCTGTGGTTTCAGAGGAGAAGATTTTTAAAGTCATTTTGCTATGTAAGTCTATATATCTATATAAACCACGTGACCCCTGGGGTGTGGCAAGTTTTGAACCCAGGGGCATCATTTGAACAATCTTTGTAGAGGACCACTAGCAGATGCCAAATACCAAATATGAAAGCTCTCAGCCATGCAGTTTCAGAGATTTTTAAATATTTCACTTTTTAAAACTATTTTTAGCTCTGGCGACCTACATATGCAGTGGACCAAAACGCTTTTAACAAGTTTGAAAGAGGGTCAGCCAAGGATCATTCCTGTGAAGTTTGGTAAAAATCTGCCCAGTGGTTTAGGAGGAGATGTTGTTTTCATGAAAATGTTGACGCACCACGGACGACTGACAAAACATGGCACTCAGGTGAGCTAAAAATATTTGTTTCAGATAGCCCAACCCACTACATGGCAGGTGGGATGTTAGTTTTATTTCTTTTTTTTAAGCTTATCTCGTTGGATAATCACTATCATGTAGGGGTAATATTTTTACATTTGCCGGTCTTATTCTGAATGCCTTAAAACGCTCAAACCACTCTTAATATTGCCCTATCCCTTATTAAATCATGACTTAACAGGGGTGGCAAAATCAATTGTCCGTATTGCCCAGCTTGTCCCAGAGCATGTCTGGACAAGTGAAATTTTGTCAATTACTATATAATTTCTGTGTGGACATGTGGCAACAACATAAATTAATTTATGTCAAAAATGGACAAGTAGGTCAATTGGATATTTTGCCACCCCTTATAACTTTTTTCTATATTTAAAAATTATCATTGTTTATTCTGCAATAAACAACTCTAAGAAAATGCTCTTGAAACTGAGGTAATTTGTTTAGTTTTCATCAACAAAAGTGACGCAAATGTATTTATTAAACCCATAATTCCTATGCATCAGAATTCAACATCATTGTTTATTTGCCGATAGAAAACGATAAATAAAAATTATCACCTAATTAAACTGTAAGTGTAACCTTATTGGGAATATGCATTAAGTAAATAGAAAATACAGCTGCCTAAAAAGGTAACTTTACTTTGAATTAAGCACTTATATAACACTTTTTGTTCATAATATATGGACGAAATGATAAACTTCTGGTTTCAGGATTTTATATATTTTTTATTTGTTATCTTCCTTTATATTATAGTTATCACATTTACATGGATTGCTACACTCCAATAAATGATCATCCAACCATTTCAAGTTATGTACCTTGATGTAACGTTGTTGTCACACTTCACTGCATTGTATTAAGTACGGAAGTGTGTTATCATTGAAATATTTTAGTTTTTATCTCAAGGTCAGAAGTCTCCAATACATCGTAGTACAAAAAAATGTAATGTGCATTTGTTCGATATCATACAAAATTGTATATTTCACCAAACTTTAAGTTATAAAAATATTAATACAAACATTTAATTACATCGTTAAGCCCTTTAGCATTTAAATAACATCATTATAATTATTATGAAGTAACAAATATATTAATTTGGTACATATCAATGTATTATATCAATGCACACTGAATTGTAAACATATATAATATGCAGAGAAAAAAATGTACTACTTATTTTTCATTCAGTTCAAATAATTTTTTTAATGATTGTTTAATAACTTGTATCGTTAATCTAGTTTCTTTTGTTTAAATATTTTCCACAATAAGTACAGCTTAAAAGCCCTCAACACTCCTCTCCTGGTCGAAAATTATCTTTTATGCTATGCCAATTTCTGATCCTTTGACCATTTGCTGTTTCGATATTAAAGTGAATCTGGGAGGAAAGTGCACCCGGTACGGGGGCTAGAACCCGTGACCCCCGGAACACTAGCATGGCGCTCTACCATCTGAGCTAACCGGGCAGTTGGTTCTTACCCACACACACTAAACTATAAATTAAATGTAAATATGTGAATGATACACAATTTACATCTCATTATTTTTTTTATATTCAATATAATTCCTGTGCTAAAATCATGATTGTCACTGAATCAATGCCAGGGCCAAGTTGCTCAAAAATTTAACCGCCAATTAAGCTAACAGCCGTTAACTTTTGGATGAAGATTTCGATGTAAATTAAAAGTTAACATTTTAAAATTTGCATTTTAAATAAATTGATATGCTCAAATAATTGTCAAATGCTTCATACGCAAATTGCTTGTAATATTAGTTTTATTTACATCTAAATTTAACAGGTCCGTTAGCTTAACCAGCCGTTCAAGTTTTGAGCAACTGGACCCAGTCCCAAGTCATTTCTTTACCGGTCGGATTTATTTTGTGAATTTTACGCTTAACTGAATATAACTTAATTATGTCAGTCATTGTAATCTATGCCTAATCAAATAATTTACCGAATTCCATATAAAACAATTGTTTAAAATACTTAATTCAGTAAATAAAAATTAAAAACTTACCATTTTGACTTGTTTGCTGTCTGATGCTCTATCATGTGATATAGGTCACTTCCGCTCGCATAAATTATTTCCGTTTCCGGTTTCTGTTTGTCAAGTTACATTACACCATTAACCGGAAATGCATATTTAGGTCGTAAAACAACTTGTTAAAATTTGAAAAAAGAAAGATTACTTTTATCGGAAAGGTTAAATTTGTCGAATAGTGTAGTATTTAATTCTTGTCGCCATAATGTCCAAAAACATTCAAAGTTCATGTTATCCCTTTACATTTGCCATATTTTAAATTTGGTGATATACGTTTGTGTCATAAGTTTTGATAAACCCTCTTGGACGGACAGTGTATAATGCACCTATCAATATTTTCCCACGGGGAGGGTGGGGGGGGGGGGGGGGGCGGGCATATACGGGACTTTAGACTGAAAGCGGGAATTGACACGCCGAATGATTCCGGGCCCGGGCAATAGACTTTGTTCGGATTTTAGATCCCGGTAATACTGGCCCACGGGCCATTTGAGACACCATTTAAGCATCCCCCATTAAGGGGGCTTTGGACAAAAATACTTGGCTCTAGGGTGGGGAATAAGATCACCCAAAATACAATTAGTTGAATTCCCCTGGGTTTACCCGCAGTCCACCCCCCCCCCCCCCATGGGGGAAAATATTGATAGGTGCATAACATGCACTATTGGCGTTGCGCATATGTTTTACTGCTTTATTTTCTTCGAAAACACTTTACCAGCATCGTGTTATGGTCAAATGTCACTTCAGATCGTATATTTAGCCACAAATGCTTTCATCATAGACCATGTGTCTGAAACAAAATATTTCTTCTATTATTTTAGCCCTATATAAAATATAACAATAAATTCGTTGCACGTTTTATTAATTAGACTATACAATGTGATGCATAGAAATGTATTAATGAATGCAATCGATATGGGTATTACTGGACATGCACATTGTGTCAAAATTAAAAATATCTGCATAACAACATCTTGACTATTCATATAATATTTATTCTTGAAAACAATACAAAATTGCTGGCCGATATATTTCTGCTTTTCAAAGGGACCTTTTCACAGATTGACAAATTGACAATATCCAAAAATGTCACAGATTGCAAAAATAAAAGAAAACTGTATATAAATTAGCGAAATAGCACTAGTAACAAAGACATGTCTAGGAAATAACGTTTCGTAAATGATCAGTTGAAATGGATAAAATTGTAAAGCGTTTGTAACGAGAAATGATAGAATATTTTGGAATGCTGCTGTTTTTTTAATTGAAATTGTTGAAAAAACGTGAATCACATACGTATAGTAAAATTACACAGGCATGGACATGAATCAGAATGGCCGAGTGGTTACCGGGTCAGACTTTTGATCTGGAGTTCGTAGTTCGATCTCCGATGGCGGCACTTTTTACATGCTTTTCCTGGTCTTTAGTTCAGATGCTTTAGTTTTTCCAGACATTTAATGGCATATTTTAGAAAAAAAAAAAAAAAAAACATGGGAACATGTCCCGTAAATGTAATTTAAAAATTAACACGTCTGGCCATCGTTTGAAACCATGAAATAACACATTGTCACATTATGTTCGCAACACTTCAAGGCTGAACTGGCTGGCTGATAAATCAACAGTACCAAACGTGGCATTATTTCTGATACCCGTAGATATACCGGTACTTCTCACAACGGTTACTTCCCCGATGCGGTTTACAGCAGCCACTGCAACCACGAGTAATATCCTTCCGGAAGGATTTACTTTAAGAAAATATAGATTTTGTGAAATTATTTTTATAAAAAAAGTATCTGATGTGTTGCATTGTTGGTCTAGATACGTATATTGAGTGTTACAACCAGAGATAACTAAACAGTAAACATAACAACGCAAGGAGTTTACGCTGTCCACGTTGCTTTCTTCGTCTTGTCCACCATTTTAATTTACACCATGTGATTTTATGATGATCACGTAGAAGCTGGTGTCGGCTGAGATTTGGAACAAGTTATGCACGGAATCAGTCAAACCTCAGCGTGGAGGTTGATCATTTGATTCTTATTTAGGGGTGGGGGGTGGGTGGGTGGGGGGGGTGGGGGCAACCTCCTCGCAGAGATTTGACTGGTTCTGAGCATAGCTCCAATCAAATCCCTAGCCACTACGTTTCACTGATAGTAATTATCAAACGAAGCAGACATAAATGCTAAAGTTTCTTGTTTTCTTTTTTTTAATTTAATGTTGTTTGTTCCACAAATGTTTTTCATCTTTCACCTTATTGGATAGTAAAATGTGATTAATTTTTCAAACAAAGAGCTGCATTCCTTTTTTTGGAAGAATAACCATGCAGTAAAAACGCGTATACGTTATATGTTTTGCTATAACTGCAATAGTATTAACGACATATTTACATTTACGATATGTTTAGGAAGTAATCAAAATATGACCAATGACATTCTTATATGTCTACAAATATTGACGGTTTTATTAAGCAGCAGTCCAGAAATATCGCCTCCTTAGTGCAAGAAGCTGCCATATGACTTTTTTCCCTCGAGAAAATCACATTTTATTGTTTCATTTTGCTGACATAAAAGCTATAATAGTAAAACTTGTATTTATTTGTTGAAAGAATGCAAGTAAGCTTCTGAAAGAAGTATGTACTGAATAACTTTATTAACTAGGTATTATTTAATTAATTTTATTTTATGGTACTTTTTAGCACTCAATAAATTATAAAGCAATCGGTGCAAAAGGGTACCATTTGACATACGGCACCTTTTTACCCTCCCCATTGTTCGACAATTTATAACTATTTCAGTGGAACAAGGTACCACATGACATATAGCAAATTTGTACCCTCAAACGTTTGGTAATGTGTTACCTTTTATCACAATACAATTATTTCTTACCGACAGCAAGAAAGTGCCATTTGTCATTTGTAACTTGTTTACTCTGAATAAATCTTCAACATTAGACAGTATACATTGTGTCATTTTACAACATGGCAAATTTTGTCTCATTGTTTTGTATACATGGTACTGTTTATACCAGAAACAACACATATGATCATGCACATATTTTTTTATTCAATACAAGGTCATCCCTAGACAACAAACATGACAATCACTTCTTTAAGTCTGTATACTTGACATTCTGATGATTTTTTATTTCAGTTTTACTTATTCAACTGTTTCATGGTTTTCCTTTCAACTCATAACTATTTCAAAAACCGTGTGTCTGTTCACTAAAGATCAGTAACCTTGTTTTATGATTCCATCGGCACATTGTCATTTTGCTATGAGTGGGCAGGCAATGATTCATAGAAGTTCTTGTTCTCTTCAGGAATATTTTGAGGCGAGATAGGCAATTTGGATTGGTAACTCATGCTTAAGTCAGAGTCATTCTGTGGCCATTTGCTGCATTTTGCTGCTTTCATCTTCTAGTGGTTTGAAATGTTAATTTCCACGAATTCCTCAGGGTTAAATGTGTAGTTCACAAAAACAGATCTTGGACATTATTTTTGTACTTGGATCCTCTTTATCTTTAGCCAGTTTAATCGGTGGCCATTTGTGGAATATTTCAGGTTTGAACAATCCCCATGGTACATTATGTTGAGTTCTTGCGTAGGTGTGTTAATAATGTTTTTGAGACGCTGCCATGTTCTTCATTAATCCCTTTATGCATTGTATCAGCCACATCATGCGTTGTAGTTTTGCTCTAACCTAAGTATGTGGTGGATTCGTTGTTGTGATAATTGATTACCTCAGCCGGTTAAAAATTTCAACAGACCATTATATTTCCTGCAATTAAATGATTAAAAGGGAAAATATAACTTATTTGCTATACTGTAAAATCATAAGTATACATTTATATTCATGTACATAGTTGATTTTGTTTAAAATCAGTAATCGTCTTATTGTGTATTAAAATTGAAATTATACCTCTATTTAAGGCAAATTTAATTGTGTAAGTGTAACTTAATATTTTGTCTGCAGTAAAATTTGCTTAAATTCACGATCAGTGTCACATTTGATTACATGTCGCATATCAATTCTCTTGAAAACAATAATCATTTTAATGATGCCAATAATTATTGTTTATTGTAAATAAAAAAAACAATACCTACAGCTCATTTTTTCTCCATGATTCGAAATATTCATATAATATTAACTGACCATCACCGTGTGTTTATCCTGCTAGTGAATGCTACAATCCAAATCCTTAGAAAGAATTCAACATCTCTCTGTTTTATCAATACATAAAAAGACCGTGTTAATTGGTCCATTGGAAACAAAATAACAAACAATATTAGTATGCTAAGCACTGAGAAACTGGACACCTTGTTATCAGTCCTTTAAGCACCTGGAATGTGTATTCACTGCCTATGATAGTTCAAACATGTTCTTATATTATGATTCATTCAAATAAAAAGTGTTACTTTTATGAGAGCAAAAGGTGTCATTTGCTTCAAAGTTCTGTATCGTCAGTACAAAGAATCAAAACGCTGACAGCGTATAAAGACTGTTGGCGAGTAAAGAAACAAATGAATTATGAGAGTATTTTTATCATAAGGAACATTTATTGAAGTTAGTCACCTGTCTGTTCTATTATTTCTACAAAAAATTCACGAAACTCCAACTATACACTCTACTTACAGTAAATTGGTATATGCTGGTATTTGACCTAATTGAAGATGGAGATCCAGGCCACTGTTTTATGCAAATTAAAACTAATATAGAGCGCTTCTAATTCAATGCTATTTATCTACGACATTCTCATCATTACTTTTTGTAATTCGTGGGAGGCAAATAGTTTTGTGCAAACTATTAAAAAACTAACAGAGTATCATGCATACGTGTCACTCTACAACAATTATAGTCGATGAATCGTATAAGTTCGAATCAATACTCAGTGCTTTTTATCACAAGCACTATGTTCGTTAAAACCAATTTTAATAAAAATAAGTTAAAAATTAGTAAAATACATTCAAAACTCTCTTTAGAAGTACAATGCTTTTCCATAATTCTTATGCATACGTCAAAAACAATAGCAATCGTCGATCGAGTGGTTACGATTGCTCTGCTATATGCACTGACTCAATACACTGTTATTAAACTTACGCAATATGATGTAATACGCAGTTAACCAGTCAACATCAAAAACAGATACGCTATCATACCTATGTGAATAGACATAACATGAAATCAATTATAGATGTAGACTAAATGGATTATTATTGTTTATTAGTGTTTTATGTCGGATCTATTTCTTGTCATCCATTCATAGAATGTTGCATCGATAACATGAAGCATCACTGCTCAGCGAGCGAAGCGCAGTAATTTATAGATTTACTGACTCGTAGCCTGCAAAGTAAAGAAGTAGTCCCCTCAAGAACGACTTCTGAAGGTCACAATACACTAAATGAATAAGAGATGTAGGGCTGTACTCTCTAAATAAATCAACAAGTTTAACTTGACATGATTTTAGGTTTAGACACTTGCTTTGATATTCTTTTTTGGAGATGTTGGTAGGGTAAGCATTGGTATGCACAAATAAATCACTGATACGTTTTAAGATTGGAGACTACAGTATTACACTTGCGCTGAGGCTGGCAACATTCAACTAGAAAGTAGCCGCTAAAACGATGGTGATAAAACAGTAAACTATGTTTAGTGTCGAGTTCTTTCTTACATAACACATGACATACCCTTTTTATTGCTTAAATCAATTCAGCTTAGAATGCTCTTTAAGAAAATGTATGGTTATGAGGGTCCCTATGTGCAAAATGTTGCATTTATGTTTTGTTAAAGTTATCGCTTTTACATTAAATTACATAAGGATTGGAATTAGTATATTGTAACCTAAACAAAACAGGGATCGGCACTAAAGTGGCAACGTGTACATAAAATCACCATGTTACTGTGTGGTTTTATTGGCTGTAATAAGTTTCATGGAAAACATGCAATTAATATCATGATTTTAATGTGCATTACGATTTTTACAGCGAAAACCGCTTTTTCAAGTAAAAAAAAAAAAGAAAAAACGTACGGAAACCCGTCTTGTGGATCTTGCAGCACACTAAATCGTGCTAAAACCAAAATTGTACACGTTTTATACAATATTTATCTCTATTGCATTAAAGTATGTAAACATATGCGAGTATTTTGACTGACTTCTATTAATTAAGTACACAATTTGACTCAAGCACCCCATATAACCAAAGCATTACATTTGTGGATCGGTGTGAAATTTTGCATGCACATTGGGAATATGTTAATAATGATGTAGAGTTTGTTTCTTTTCGCGATATCAAAACTTAAGTTGTTTTCTATGTCACAATACACTAAATAAATAAGAGATGTAGGGCTGTACTCTCTAAAGAAATTAAGACATGACATACCCTTTTTATTGCTTAATTCAATTCAGCTTAGAATGCTCTTTAAGAAATTGTATGGTTATGAGGGTCCCTATGTGCAAAATGTTGCATTTTTGTTTTAATGTTATCGCTTTTATATTAAATTACATAAGGATTGGAATTAGTATATTGTAACCTGAATACACCTACTAAATCCTGTTGGTTGGCTTACGCCAACAGTCTAAAAACCAAAAACAGTTGATGCAAAAAGTAGCCATATGTCAAATGGTACCTTTTTCCAATAAGGGTATTATGGTTTATAACTTGGTTGATATTTGACTAATATGATGCTATGTCTTTAATGCTTTTTATAAAAAGACGAGATGTAGTTGATACTTGTTTTTTGTTTCATTTCATCGTGCCTCAGAAAGTTGCAATTCTGCTACTCTGGTTAGCATCTAGACATTGAGTAATTAAATGGTAATAAAATTAAATAGTATTCTCTTTTATTACTGTTTAATTTGAATTGCGATGCTATGAGGTTAATTTTTATTTACACTTACATGTTTTGTGAATAATTCTGGGCCACGTGTGAGGTTCGTGCGCACGTAAACCGGTTTAAACCCCCAATACTTTGCATTGACCGTTCCAAGGCGGTGACCCCAGTTTTATTCATGTGCGTTTTGTGTTTGTTATGTGTTTTTGTGATGTGCTTTGTAATTTTTTGGCAATTGGTCACTTGCCATAAAAAAGGACCTCGGGCTGCTAATAAGTGTTCTCTCCTGCTGTCGCAACTGGAGTTTCGCTTTGTTTATATTGGAACCTTTTGTTTTGAAAAATATTGGTACAAAAAAAATCAATATTCAACTTTGATATTTGGGCAGAATAAAGATCTTATATAATTGTATCAAAATATGTTTTTAAAAAAGTCAATTTTGGTAAAATGTCAGTTGGCACCTTTTTGCACTAAGGGGGCGATATGTTAATAAAAATAAAACTTTGCAGAAATCGTTTCTAATGGACATCTTACCGATCAAAAAAAAAAAAACGCATTGAAATAATAACGTTTTGGTAACCTTTTTCGTAAAATTATGCATATGCGATAGCTCAATAGTATTAAGGACATAGTTACATTTACGATATGTTTAGGAAGTAAGAAAAAAAAGTGCCACTCTTTTATGTCTACATGCACGTGATGAACACATTACTATTCAAATATTGACAGATTTATTAATATAGATATTAACATCTGTTATCTAGCCGGGCCCGATTAGCTCAGTTGGTAGAGCGCTGGACTGCCAATCCGGGGATCGTGAGTTTGAACCCCAGCCCGGCCACATAACTTGTGTGGGGATTGGTCAAGAAATTATTACTACGGCCATTCTGCCTCTACCTCTGATTCAAGTAGGGCAGTAGTAAGTTACTGGCATAAGTATGTGCACTTAGTACTGGTAAACCGCTTAGATCGGCTAAGCTTGCCCAGGAAAAGTGTGCGTAGGTTAACTGACCGCCGTGATATGACTGAAATGCTGTTAAAAACGGCGAAAAATCCAAACAAACAAAACAACCAAATTTCTATATATGCATTTTGTACAATAATAGCCATATGGCACTAATGTATATCAGTCATTTCAAAGCAAATATTTGTTTGTGTAATGTTTTAGTTTTTGAATGTCTCACAGTTACAAGAATAAGACCGTAGTTTAATCAATCGGTCTCGAGAGGCACACAAGCTTCATAGTTGTGATACCCCGCCACTATCTCATCGTTTACTTCCTGCCGACTTTTCTGTCGCTCGCTTTTATTTAGGGATTCCGGATTTGGCCACACCGCTGGCTCAGTAACATGAATCCTCTCTCCTTCGCGCCAAACTGCTATTGGTTTAATTCTTTGCCGCACGTTCCTCGTTTGACCGACAGAATCCTCAAGCATGACGTCACAGTCGACTATTTTTAGAACGGTGATATCAGCAGGTAATCCCAGGGTCAAGGAACCAGTTTCAGCTTCAATGCCGTAAGCCTTAGCGGGTGATGATGTCACAGATTTAATTATATCGACCAATGGCATTCCAAGGTGCAAAAATTTCGTCATTACTGTCGGTAGGTCATAAGCTGGACCATCTTTGTTAACTTGATGCAAATCAGAACCTGAAGTAACAATTTTTTTTAGCTTCCATTGCAAATTTCAATACATATTGTCATACTTGCACTCAATATAAGTAATTTATAGAAATATAATACCTTTTCGTTCTATTTCTGTACTGGTAAAGCTCTATTATAAAAAATTACATTCGTTATTAATACACGTGTATTTTATCAACCAATTTACCGTGTTACGATAGGCCTAACCAAAGTGTTAATGCATATGGAATAATAAAATATTCACAAAAGAGTAGATCCAGCATATGTACAGTCACAGCATACATGTACCTAACAGATCCGGGTAAAAGTTTCGACGGGTCGCAAGTTCAGCCACAGTCCAGTTCAATGCGCCTGCGCCATGACCCACGTCAAATAAAACGCCACGTGATCTGGCATCGATGACGTCACTGTGAATGTTGCCGTTATTGACGTCAATAATGGTGTTCGGGTAGCCGTGAAACGCATGCGTGTAGATATCCCCAGCTCTTAGGTCACCCGGGCAACCACATTTGGCTTCAGGATCTAAGCATACACAAATTAGAACAATATTTAAAACATGTGTTAAACTAAAGAATGTCATTTATGGTTAGACAAGCACATGACTTCATATGTGCGGACTAGGAAACGTCAGTCGTGATCATTGTCATTTCTAGACAAAGCGATTCCGTTTTGTGTTACTATTTAATAACGTATGGCAACATGTAGACAAAAGAGGAAAATATCTTAATTATGAGCTTGTCTGTAACTGACATGAAAATGCCAGTTCACATTTTACCATGCACATAATCAACAACCAAAATCAGCGAGTCATTAATATTTCATGAGTTACTGAGTAACTGTTTGAACCTAATGACTTTTGTGTTGGAACGGTTGACAGACTGTGATGCGTCATCAATGGTACTGAACAACGTTCTGCTACTGCTAATGCCCGTCTGAAACAAATATCCGAGTGTTAACAATATATAGAAAGTTTGAATTATGTTAGCCTTTTTGGAGATAATTCAAACAGATGACATATATAGTTATGGGTGTAAGAAAAACAATAGAATGACACTTATATTAGATATAATAATGATGGTTCCAGAGTGCAGAATGCATTGTATATTGGGGGTTCCGGGAAATGTATCCGTTAAATCCTCAATGTCCTTATTGAACTTTATACTATGAATTGAATACGAATAGTCTACATGTTTGTGCGTTTGTTTTTTTACAAACATCCGTTTTGTTTCCATGACCTAACAAAAATGTAAAACATAAACTGCATTTTTGTCCACAAACCAGTAGGATAAAGTACATGTATGTGAAATCTACCTAAAGGCTTCGTTTTCGGTTTTCCCCATGTTGCAGACGTCCAAAGAGAGCCTAACCTTCACCCCGACTATGACGTCACGGTTGTCATTGATACACTGTGCGCATGCGTCCTCGTCAAGTACAGCGAGAGTATCGGACTCGCCACCTCCCGCTGAAATAGATGTTTCCACAAATGTCAATCATATGCAAATCAATCCGCAATTGTACCCAATGATTGCATTTGAATATCACGTGTTAATTGTTTACCTATTTTATATAGTTTTAGAGCACTTGGTAAAGCGTGTGATGCGTTTGAGATATTCGATTAATATGGGGTAATCATTTAACAATAGGTTGGGAGGAGTTAAAACTGTTTGTGGCAAAACCTGAATAGGTCTATATGCCATTCAAGTGTTTCATTAACGCTTGACATGTTCACTTAGTATTTCGTTGACGAAGAGGTCGGCCCAGTCATCAATTAAATATTCTTTTGCTCGTTTAACAACATTGAACACACGCCTTGTTCAAACTTTACTAACATGCCCCACTTTTAATTTGAAGTGATAATGTGTTAGTCATATGAAATAATTTATGCATCTGATGAATGGAATGAATGTTATGTGATCGTTGTAAAACAGAACAACAAAATACAAATATACTAGACAATTGCATGTATATATTTCGTCATATTACTAGTCTACAATGTCCAGTGATAAAAAAAACTACAATGTAATGTCCATTGATAAAAAAGGGAAACATAATTCCGTTTTTTAAATTCTTTTTTAATAGAAAATGCCATATTAATAAACTTGTACCCCCTGCCGAGCACCCGGATGCCGCCAACCCGTGCAGAGCAATGTGAAGAAGGCACTTGACACGTGTCTTAGAGCGATCCACCACGTACTTTCTGAGTCCCATGAACGTCGTGGCCCCTGCAATGTGGGGTCACGTGTAAATTGTATATTGCACGTGTAATTTGCTTGAAGATAAATTACAAATATGAAATGTAATGTTTTATTGCTTGTGGAAAGGGTTGTTAATTCTTTTCCACGAGCGACCACCCTTTGTTTCATATATTTGGGTATTTATAACCGTTAATGTTCGTAATGTATGTGTGTATGTTTTGAACCATTATTGCTTCGTATGCAGATACATGTATACCGTGTGACGTTAGGGAGATACATATTTTATTCTTATTCTTAAAATGTTGCTTATAGAACACGTCTATTTTTATAATCATTAGCAGGTAGAGATATGCAAAACATGTGTATTCTTCTCAGAAAGCTAATCTGTTTATCCCATTGCCAATGTGTGGAATCTATTTTAAGAATAAGTTATTCAGATTGTGTTTGGTGCAGTAAAATATTTAAATATTAAAAATACGCTAATTCTTAAGCAGTGCTGAAAGAGAGAAGAAATATATTGCAGGTGTATATATATATATACCTGAACTTCCAGCATCGATCACCGTAGTTACACCCCGTGCCAAACAGCGGTCGTCCGCGTTGATGCTAATGGGTGTAGCGTATTCGTAGCAGTGCACATGAGCATCAATTAAACCTGGCGTCACCAGACATCCAGTGGCGTCAAATATCTCGCGTGGTTTGACATCGATGTTTCCTCCAACTGCAAAGATTTTGCCTTTGTTGATTACAACTTCTAATGATCCATCTAAGTTATTTGCCGGATCGATCACTTTACCATTTTTAATCAGAAGGTCGACCTCCATTGTGCGATTTTACCAAATGTGTCTTATAAATAAAGCTAAGTAAGTTAGTATGCTTGTGTTCTTTTCTCTTTCAGTCCTATATAGATAGTTTGCTTCACTTATCCGTCAGTACTTTCTCATGCATAAAACCGCATGGTAGGTTCATAAGATACGATTTGATGAGCCCTCAATCCTATTATAGTTTATGTAGTCACATAGCCAGTTGATCTACACGTATATACAAAAATGAGGCCGTCTTTATCAACGTAGGACGAAACCTGTTCGCTTTAAGATAGCAAATTAGAACATGTAGACGGGTTAATCTATATTTAGCATAACATAAATAATGCAGCCTCGTTTTCAAATAAGGAAAGAAATGGTTTGCATTCCATTCATTAGAGTGCATTTACATATACACACATATTTCTAAGTCTAATAAACAAAAAATTATTGACAACATTATAAACAGAAAATATGCAATCCTACAGCAAATGTGTCTATAGCTGGCTTATAAAAATATGTGCAGAGGTCTAGCTTTATTTGCTAAATACGTAAACTTATCTCACATCTCGATATCTGTACAATTACCGGCTTAATATTAACGTTGTTTGCAATTTATGTATGTATACAGTTATGTGACCGAAATTGCATTGTTACTTATCATACACATCGTTAACAGATCTATGCGAAACGGACACCAGAATGAACTTTAATTTGTCTTGACTAATTGTGGCATGTCGCCATATAAAAATACGTTCAGTATGTCGGGATGTGCACCAAAACCACGACGAACATAATTTTAAAGACGTTCGCAACAAAAAGAAAATAATTTGGTTAATTTCTCCTTTTGCTTCATTGTTTCTTTAGTGTATATAGGATACAATATACTAATTTCAATCAACAAATATATGAGTCTCTGTAAGTCATCAATTTAGTTCCAGTCAATAGTTAAAAGTTCATAAAGCATTATAACAATCAAAAACACACGTATACAATGTATAGCCAAACAAATTAGTTAAAAAAAGATCCATTAAATATCTCCATTACATTTTGGCAATTGATACGTTGTTTGCGTAAAACCGAAACATGAAAAAGGCTACACATGTACCCTATTTAAAGTCCAATATTTCCCAAACTAGAACTTTTTATTCATGTTTTGGTGTAAGTATACATTGGTGCGTGTATGTGCAAAAAATTACGAAAATCTGTCGTTTGGAACAAAATATAGTAATGCATAATAAATGACGTTTCAGAAGGTATTATTAGTACCCATTTGACCTTCTTAAATGCCCAGTCGAATTTATTATTTTAACAGTGAATGTAGGTAAAGCGTTTTTTATTACCAAAATACACTTGTATATTGCCAAATAAGACATGTGAAAACATATAAGTTGAAAGAACCATACCCTTGTTTGAAAAAAATCTCTCCTTTATACTTAAAACATTGATAAAAAAAATCCAAACTGGAAAAAGGGGCTTCGACAGGTATCGTATTCAAAACCCAATATTTCCAGAAAAAGGCCGATGACCCCTATTTTTAACACTGTTTTAGTTTCAGTATACAATACCACATATATATGAATTTTTTAAAACAAAATCTGTCGTTTGGAACAAAAGATATTCGTATATTTGATTATTTATTGATGTTTCCAAAGGCATATTAAATGCTATAATAAACAACATTAAGCGTCCATTAAAAGTCATTTTTTTATGGTAACTATAGATAAAGCGCGTTTCATCATTAAACTGCACTTGTATATTGCCAAACGAAACATTAAAAAAGATTCATTAAAAATCTCCGTCCTTTTTTGAATATGAACGCTTTATATAATTAAACATTGCTAGTCACACAAACTGGAAAAAGGGCTTCGACAGGTACCGTATTTAAACCCCAATATTTCCGGAACAAGGCCAGTTACCCATATGTTTAATACTGTTTTAGTTTAAGGATACATTGACACATGTTTGTGAAAATTTTTAAGAAAATCTGTCTTTGGAAAAAAAATGGAGATTTTGTTGTTGTTGCGAACGTCTTTCAGCGTCAATAACGATCGCAAATGTCGAACTCTATCGGCTGACTAATTGCGCACGGACAGGAATGTTAACAACGCTTATGAAGGTGTGAATCAATATAATATTTTACCATTTTGACAGAAGTTTATAAACCATAATATATTGTATAATTATTGAAAAGCGAATGCGCGTCCTACGTGAATACACATGATATTATTGTATGTAATTTCATTATTCGTTTTCAAACATAATCGAAAATTGTGTGCGCGAATAAATTTGTGTAGCCGCATAAGTGTTACAACATAACATATGGGTTAAAAAAAAATCTGAAAAGGTTCATTAACATTAATTGGAATATAAATATTTATTTTCAAATCATTTTACAAAAGCACAAAAGTTATGCGGTGCGCTTTCACTCTCGCCATATAAACTTTATTCGAAATAATACCTTCCAGACGAGTCCGAATAACGTAAGGGACATATGTATAAACCACAATAAAATCAAATATCTGATCATCTGCCGACACTTTTGTTTGAGTAATATATTGATTGTTTAGTGGTCTGTAGCCAGCTATATAATATATTAATTGGTAGAATGTGACCTTGGCTGTATATTCGGATGACCTCGGATTTGTTCCACTGCCTCAATGGAAACCAATGAAAACAACAAAATGGATTCAAGTTCCTTAAAAGGTAAAATCTTGTATTTCTATTTGATATAACATTATTGAAGGTACAATGCAGAATAAAATAATTCAACCCTCTAAAGACAATAGTATCTTAATGTGTCATTTAATAATTCAGTCTTTATGATTATCAGATCGCACCTGTGTAGCAATGTTTTTCTGCCTATATCAGGCCCATATTGGACCAAGCAGGCAAGCCCACATGGGTTGCCAGAAAGTATGCCCATATGGGTCCCAGTAAGCCATCCCATGTGGGCCAATGACTAGAATTTAGATAGTCATTATGCAAAAAACTTTAAAGTTTTAAAACCTTCATCATTCTTGAAATGGGTAGCAATGTAGCAGTAAGCAACATTAGGTCCTTCATTTTAATTATTCGAAATATTTACAGAAAATTTAGCCATGAATTTGTTGAACTTGAATGACTTTTTAAAGGGGCATATTGAGTATTGACGGTGGTTCGCATGTAATTTATACCCATCCAGAACTGCGAATACAATGGTTCACAGTTCTTTTTCGTGGTATGTTTGCAGATAAATAGCATAACTTGTTAGCGCTGAGCGAATATTCAGCTACCTTTTATTATGGCAATATTTCAGTGTTCCCAAAAACTTGAAAAATCTGTCAGTCATTCGGTCTGACTGGCGTTAAATTATTTGTCAGTCCGAATGAATTTCTGTCAGTCCGACTAGAAATAGTAATAACTTGTAAAACACAACAAAAATTAGGCAACTGTCAAGATTTATTTTATTTTTCTATTGCAGATGTGCGGGTTGATATTTTTTATTTAGATTATATAATCATAGTTATGTTTAAAGTTAACTTAAGTTTTCAACACAGCTTTTAAGCTTTTCAGTTCTCTGTTGTGATACATATTCCGTTATCTATGACACATGACCTAACATTTAAGTCAGTAGGGCTCATTCAAGTTATTTCTAAGCTTCTCTGTATTTTCATTCTCATCTTGTAGATCAGGGAATTGGGCCGCATTGTCCGATATTATGAAATTTACGCCACATCCTGTCTAAATTTCGGCGAATTGTAAATATTGTCATCGGATTTTTTCGTCGGTCGGTCGGACCGATTTTCTTAAAAACTTTTGTCGGTCCTGCACTAAATTTATCAGTGAGGACCGACGGTTTTCGCGGACACTGATATTTGCCTGCCCATAACCTGCGAAGGGCCATTGGTGCAAAGTTTTCCCTCTTTTTCTATATTATTCCCACAGGATTTTGATTGCAACTTTTACATCCTGAAATTATAGAGTTATTGCAATAAAAGTAACATACCTGGACAGAGAAACTATTCCTAAGTAATGTTCGATCAATTTAAACGTACACACTATTGCATTTGTAAACGAATCTTGCTGTCCTCCATTGTGTTAACTTAAATAGATATTCTGCTATGCTGTAGATCTAAGCGTTATGTCATTTTAAGCACACTTACATTTTTTTGTATATAATTAATTGAATAAAATTATGAAGTTAATATTTGTGTTGGTTCCAGGTGTTGTCAGCTGGCTAATGCTCCCCCGCATGGATGCTGCAAGGATAAATATATTTTGAAAGGGATGCAAATTAAGACTGAAAACAAGGTTACAAGAAAGTTGAAAGTAAAATGACAAAGAATCACTTTGCTACTTTGGGAGTGAAGCCTGGGGCAACTGAAGATGAAATTAAGAAAGCCTATCGCACGATGGCGAGAAAATTCCATCCAGACAAGAACAAGGACGCTAGTGCAGAAGAGAAGTTCAAAGAAATATCTGCCGCATATGAGTTTCTGAAGAACGTAGACCGGCGGGAAATTCATGAAAGGGAACTAAATAGGCCCAAACCGGCGCCAACTCAACCAACGATGTCAAATTTCACAAGAAATGAACACAAAACAAATAATTCAGGAACGTACGAGTCATCATGGTCGAAGAAATTTGGACAGAATTCTGAAACTCGATACAATGATTCTACTTTTGGACATTTTGCGGACGAAGGCAAGGAAATGCCCTTTTTTGGGAGGAAGGATAAACCTTCGAAACAAAAACCAAAAAAGAAAGAACCCAGCCCTAAAGCCAACAAATCACGACCTAGACGTCCCTGGTCACATAATTGGACTGAACCTGACACGAGTGATTTCTATGAATACTCAGAACCTCAGACACCAAAAACAAACTTTTCCTTTGCTTTCAAGTCGTTTGTGGACGATCTTGGGATGTCTTTCGATGCATTCTTTACGGGTCAGCCGATGCATTCTGGAGTATTTGAGTTCTCTGCATTTTTCGACGAGCCCTTTGATGAGTTTTTTGGCCAATCGCATGGTAAGTACTTGGTAATACTTTAAGCATACCATGGCCGATAGTTTTGTTTGTTTGGATTTTTCGCCGTATTCAACAGTATTTCAGTCATATAACGGCGGTCAGTTAACCTACTCACACTTTTCCTGGGTAAGCTGGTTTACCAGTACTGAGTGCACATACTTACGCCAGTAACTGACAACTGCCCTACTTGAATCAGAGGTAGGGGGAGAATGGCCGTAGAAATAATTTCATGACCAATCCCCAGATAACAGCGTATATTGCTAGTTTTCCAAGGGTGATCCTTACTTCTTTATAGCAAATGGGCATGATGCAAAATCATTAAACATAATGGGCATGATGCCAAATCATTAAACATAATGGTCATGCCTGCAAAACTCATTGTTTCAATGGACCCTGTTGAGGCTTAGTTTTTTCATGTGCTTGCATGCCAGAAAATTTGACCGATATCATTTGCAAAGTCGTGAGGAAAAACGCTGCATTGAAATATAAGTAACACAGTGTTAAAGGATAAAAGGAATAAGCCCTAGGCCCGTATTTATTCAGATTCTTAAGCCATTCTTAACTTAAGTTGAACATAAGTCAAAATTAGAATTGGTGTTTAAATCATTATGATTTGGAACATTTGCATGACTAATGCTAGATATTAATACACTTTGAAATTATTGCATTTATTGCAAATTATGTGTCAAAATCTTCCCTAAATGCATAAGAAAATCCAATAATTAAATTTGAGAATTTTAAGATATTTCTTAATTTTTGACTAAGATTCTTTATTAATACCAGCCCTGTACAACTAATTCTAACACAATATAATAATATTATCAAGTTATCACTAATATATCTTGATGTGCATGAACCTAGTTCATACTAACACTGTACATAAATACTTTGTTTTGTTGCAAGATATTGGTACAAAATTTTGTGTAACAAAATTAATGTTTAAAGTAAGAAGCCAAACAAAATTAGAAAATTGGTGGCAGAAGATGTTTGACAATGTTGTCAATGTGGCTACATTAATTTACCATAACACAAATTCACAGTTTGAGTGCCTGCTTTTCCCAGGTACGTTTAGCACGACTAACACCCCTCGCCAATCCCGACGACCCAGAAAACATAACGTTGCGCCAGAAAGAGGCTCCAATGGGTTGGACGCAGAATACATGTTTAATTTCGCTGATACTCAAAATGATGCACGAAACGGCCGTAGGGATAAAACATTTGTCTATGATGATAAAACAGACGGGAAATACAATTCAGATGATGGTAAGGGAGATTTGTGCATTTTAAATCATGCATCGCATTTAAACATGACTGCCAAGTAAAAACGTTTGTACTGGTCTTTTCTGTCTCATGCACCTATCAATATTTTCCCCCCAGGGTGGGAGCGGCAGGCATATACGGGACTTTAGACAGGCGGGAATTTGACACGCTGAATGATTCCGGGTCCCGGGAAATAGACTTTGTTCGGATTTTTGATCCCGATAATATTGTCCCCCGGGCCAATTGATACACCAATTAAGCATCCCCCATTGAGGGGATTTAGACAGAATGCTTGGATTTCGGGTGGGGAATTAGATCCCCAAAAATAGTCAAATTCCCCTGGGATTGCCTGCGGCTCCCCCCCTGGGGGGAAAATATTGATAGGTGCATCAGACTAACTCTGACTCATCAAATACCCATTTTGCCTTGACCATTATTATGCACTGCATGTAATTGCACACACACACAATTTGTATGTTACATTGATCGATAGATTTTTTCAATCATTATTCATTTTATTCATTCATTAATTCATCGATCAATTACCAGCTTATTAATTAATTTATTTATTCATTTATTCATTCATTAATTCATACAAAGTACATAACAGTGCATTCATTTATTGATACATACTTTTAATTTAATTAATTAATTAATTAACTACTTCATTCATTTATTGAATAATTAATTCATTCAGTTATTCTCATTTATTCATACATACATACACACCAGTACATTCTTTGATTCATTTGTTAATACATTTATTCATGCATTTGTTCTTCCATTTATTCACTCATTGTCATCATCATCATCAGTGAAAAATCAGAATAAAAAAAACACTTCATATTATTAATAAATATTTGGTATGATAATAGTAAATAATTTTCTTGAGAACAGGAACAGCCACTGTCTGATATACTGTTTAGTAAGCATTTTTTCATGATTTTCTTGTCAGACAGATCTGGATTGTTTTAATTCCTGTGGAAACATCATCAGCTTACAGGTGGATCCAGGAATCTTCTAGCGCTGTAGCAATTGTATCCGACTAAGATAGCCTCACAGCTGTGCTTATCTGGTATAAGAATTTCCAGATCATCTGCTTGATCATAAGAATACAGAGTACAAGACCACATGCCACTGACTGGTATATCTCAGATATTGTGGATTATTAAGGCAATTTGTGAAATTATTAAATATAGGGTGTGTCGGGCTTAATGCACATGCGTGAAGTGTCGTCCAGGATCAGCCTGTGCAGTCCGCACAGACTGACTGGGACAAACATTTCCGCTTTTACGGTATTTTCTGTTTCAAGGAAGTCTCTTCTCAACATAAATACACCGTAGGCGGAAAGTGTGCAGTCCGCACAGGCTAATCTGGGACGACACTTTACACACATGCATTAAGCCCAGTTTTCCCACAACACGCCTCATGCCATTTCTAGGATTCATTAGGTTAAATGTTTAGCAGGAAGTTTTGAAAAAAACTCATATTAAACAAGTTATTTAATCCTAAAATAGTTGTCAGCTGTACGTCCTAAAACTTCCATACTAGTACAATGGTAGTTAAGACAACTGCTCTTTTAGGCTACAAAAAAAAAAAATACAAAATTGGGCAAGAATATTTCTTCTATTTAATCAAGAATTTTTTCTAGCTGACATTTTCGTCATTTAAGAATGCTTATAGGTTACTAGGCTATAGTTGACACGAAAAATAGAACATTTATATACATACTTTTAGTTCATAAGTAAGGAATTCATATTAGATTCACAGACTTGTTAAGAAACACACCATTCTGATTCTGACATTTTTCATTTGTATCTGTCAAACATGAATGCTTACACTGAAGAGAAAGGTTTCTCTTTCCAAAAATTGAATGTACATATGAATGATTTTTTTTTAATGAACTTGGATGTGTACTTAACATTACCTTAGTACAAAGAATAGTTTTTGTCAAAATTGATGAAATGTGTATTTTTTCCAAGAACTGAATATACATATTAAAGTGTGCATGTACGATCTTACATCAGATATAGTGGCATAAATACAAATAACAAAATAAAGTTAATTAACATATCTTTCTATCTAAAATGGTATAAAAGTTAAGAAAAAACCCAGCTTTTAAACGCACAATAAGCTAGTTTTTAATCACCAAATACTTTTCGTCTGTACAAGCGGAAACTCAAATACATGTATATACGCTGACATGACAGTTGATTTAGGTTACACAACACTAATAATAAAAGAACAGTTGATTTAGGTTACACAACACTAATAATAAATGATGCAAACACTCGACACTAGTACTTGTTGATTTATTTCATATTGAAGTGTTTCCTTCGTCATTTGTATCTTTTTCTGTTTGCTTTCAAACTTTATTGTCACTTTCATCTGTTTATTTTGAAAATAATTGATATGAAAGATCGTACATACAGATTTAATGACATGTTTCATGAACTCAATTGAAACATGACAAAGAATTGTTTTGTCACAAGAGATAAAATATATTTCTTTTTCTAAGAACCGAAGGTACATATTAATGAAGTTTTTGATGAACTCAAATATATAGTTTACGTTACCTTAGTACAAAAAAATTTGTTTTCTCAAAATTATTCATCAATTTTGACAAAACAAATTTATTTGATGAAATATATTTCTTCTTTCCAAGAAATGAATGTATATATTAATGAAACTTGATGAACTTATACTTAAAGCAAAGAAAAGTTTTTGTCAAAATACTGGTTTTCCAAGAACCGAAGGTACATATTAATGAAATTTTTTATGAATTCAAATTTATACTTCGTGAAGAATTATTTTGTCAATAGAGAATTATTTTTCTCCAAGAAGTGAATGTTCATACTAAATGAAATGTTTCAGGACTCCAATTTATACTTTACAATACCCTGGTACAAAAATATGTTTTTTGTCAAAAGAAATGACATAGTAAAAAGCTGTCCATTGTACTGGTGTCAAAGCATTTAAGAGTAGAAAAGATTAATTAAAAATATTCATTTAGAGTAGGAATTTAATGTAAAGTACTTTGTAATGTAAGGCCAAGCATTTGAGTAATATTAAGTGAAATTATTATGATAAAATTAAGAACTAAATTTTTTATTTATCATTGTTTATCGGCCAATAAACAACGATTTGGAGTTCTGATGCGTAGGATTTAAACCATGAGGGCGTAACCTTTTTTAACATCAAGAAATCTAAAATCAACAGATTATGAGCTTAGTTTCTAAACAAGAAGCATTCTAGGAGATATTAACCAGTTTTCCTGAAGCCTTGTGGTACTGGTTCTACCCAGGTAACTTAACACTTAATAAGCCTTCAAAGTGCTTTGGACATAACTTATCTAGAATAAATGAGGTGCGTCATGGGAAAACCGGACTTAATGCATGTGCGTAAAGTGTCGTCCCGGATTAGCCTGTGCAGTGCGCACAGGGTAATCCAGGACGGCACTTTCCGCCTACAGTGGATTTATGTTTAGAAGAGACTTCCTTGAGACAGAAAATACCATAAAAGCGGGAAGTGCCATCCCGGATTAGCCTGTGCAGACTGCACAGGCTAATCCGAGATGACACTTTTCGCACATGCATTAAGTCCGGTTTTCGCACGATGCTCCTCAAATAGGTTTCAACTTAACAACCTGTAACTAGTAACTAAGTGAATTCCAGGGTACGCCTGTGAGGTTGTTATTGCGTCAGTTATTCTGAGCACCTCTTGTTCCAATCATTCTATCATATAAACATGTTCAGCATGGGTACTAACTACTACAGCTATCTGAAAATGGTTAATAGACCAATTATTGTTAAAGGCACTTGTTTACATTTTGGAAAAAAAGTAGCAATTTTTGTCCCGGATGGCAACCAAGATGAGAAATAAAACTGCTGTGAAATAGTGCTCCTGATACAGAAATATCGTGGTCTGAGTGTGAAACTATTGTATCTGATATAGAAATGTTTTGCAGACACAACAGTTTCACTTACAACCAGTGATATGTTAAAAAAAATTAGTAATTTATGAATCATCAATGTGTTAGTTATGCAACAGGATTTTGGAAATCCTGTTTTGTTGATATTTCGAGACAATATTTCACTAGTCATTGGCTTAATAATATACTACAGAACACGGTTTAGCCTGGTTTAAAGTATCAGCCATTTCATTCGTTCATCATAATTATGTTTGATCCCTGACCTTACCTGGACTATTTTATATTTGCCAGGCTTTATACTTCTTTATGATGAAGGTTTTGGTAAAAACTAAAACGAGAATGGTATGATGTTTGTCAGTTGAAATTTGCAATTTAACTGTCTGTGTTACATATTTAAGTTTTTTAACTAACATTTTCACAGATATAGGACATACAAGGAAACCTGAAGGTGACATTGTTTGACAATTTTCAACTTAACGTTTATACAAATAAATTTCAAATGTGTGTTTGTGCTTCAATCATTTAGAGCTTCAGTATTGTTTTATTTGTGCTGATAATCTGGGGGAGGCGTTGTTTTAGTACTTATATATACTTACAAAAGAAAATATTTATATGAAATGTCATTTTTGGTTTTTATTTCATTGATAAATAGTGTTGTGATCAAATCTACTGCCTCATTTAATATCTTACTAAATATATTTGTAAAACAGATCCTTACTTCTTTGCTGTTTAAAAATCGTGATAATCCCCCAATTTCAACCCATATTTTATGGCCCCAATGGCACCTCTGTAGGTGCGAAAGCCGGATCAGTGATGCGTGAAAGACCGCTGTCGTGTCACTATCGATCGACAATTGGAGTGTCGTTGACTGTATTATATAACTGACACCGATCGACCTCTGACGTCGACATCAGAGTGCACTTCTCCACGATAAAATCGTGTCCAGCTACTATAGAGACATCATAGCAAATGCACGATAATTGTACTCCGTTCAAAATGACATGAAATATGCATAGTGATATGAAATCTAACTGAAAATTAAAACAAATAATAGTACAAATAGTTTTCAATAAAATAAAAGTGTATTTGCTAGTTGGTTTAATTGATGCTCATGGCGGCTTGTTGTTAATTGAAACTGGTACAATGTGACGATGTTGCATTATATTTAGCTACATTGTATTTAAGGTTTAGTTAAGCAAAACTCATATAACAGACATAGAAATTAAAAGTTTATTGAAGTTTAAGGTGTGGAAACTTAGTTCATATTAAAAATTTATAATACACATTTTCTGACATGCTATGTTTTTGGATACACATAATTTGGATGCAGAATGGTCTTTCTTATTGTATTGCATTATCTTTAAACTTTCGTGTTTAAAAACTCATAATAGACTCATAATAGACATGGAACTGAAAATGTATTGGAGTTTAGGTTTATAGTACACATTTTAATACATCCATAGTTTTCGGATACACATAATTTGGATACAAGATGAGCATGACTGGCGGATCACAGGACCGATTGGCCTTTCAGAAAAATATTATCCCTGGTATTCACGATTGCTTATTTTAGCATTCTTTATTTTGAATGATTTATTAATGACATAAGCAACATTGATACCCTGTATATTTGCAAATGCACAAGTATTATTTCTTGTGTCTATTTTTGATTCTTAAGTCTAAGAATTGATTGGTGAATATGGGTACATGCGATGTTTTAGAAGCCTACAAGCAGTCATCATCAGTGAGATAGCAAACTGTGCTCCCATTCAAAAAATGATTGTTTCCTTCTTGAGATTTCAAATAACAAACAGTTGTATTTTTTTCCTAATTTAAATGGAAAAAAAAATCTATACTGTGTACTAACCTGAATTCCTGAATGCATTATGAGAATATTGAACTTAAGTTGTTCATCATGACATAACTTACATCTTTATGGATAAAAGCTAACACATGGTACCTGTTCTAGTTATGCAAATATGCCAGAAGGCAATGAGTGAGATGTTTGTTATCATGTTTTTCCTAATAAGCTGCAGTTCATAAATTAAATTTTCCAGTCTGATAGGTACTGTAAAATCATTTTATTTCACGGTGTCTAAATTTTGTGTATCCTTGAAAATGACTCATTCGTGGTGTCTTAAATTCGCACTATGTTTGGACACGAATACGCGAAAATTAGACCACCACGAAAAAAGAGATATTATAGTACCCGAGACACATTCCCAAAACCGTGAAAAATCCCATCAGAAAAAGTTATTGATGAGAGGATAAGAAAACAACCGTTTAGTCTTTGCATCAGGAGGTTTTCATGTTACGGTTAAAGGGCCGTATCTACAGTATTTCGCATTAATATAGCCACTTATTAAAACATAATAGATAACTTAATGTTTTTCTGAAATATATTTTTCGCCTACCAGGTAGCAACAATATATTGAAAAATATATACAAAGACAAAGAATTATTTTGGGACACACAGTTGCAGCAGGATTGGAACTCACTGCAATGATACAATATTGATTCTCAATAAATTAACTGCATTTTGCAAATGTTATTGTTGACTTACCATCGATATGCCACTTTAAAGAGGGACTGTAAGATTTTGTACGAAACTTATAATGTAAAACCATCCATTGATTCTAATGATTTCAGTATATTTTTTAAAAATAATATCATAAATGTTGAGAATAACCTATGTTCAGAAATGTGTATTAAGAGAGAAACTTTAAACTAAAATAATACTTCGCTGCGCACCGACTATTATATACATGTCACATTATGTATACACAGCGTCTAGACGAGTCAGATCAGGTGATGACACATGCACAGTCCTTATTTTCTCATTCCAAACTGAATGTAGCTGTTGCTGTAGGATAAACGAATCTGTATCGACAGAAATATATATTTATATTTTTCGATAAGAGAAATAGTTTTGGTCGATGTTGACATTTGTTTATGTTATATACAACAGTTTTTTGTTAGTGGGTAACGAAAGAGACATGAAATAAATTTATAAAAATCAGACAGTCCCTTTTTAACACTTTACCTTGTTTTTAAAAAAAGATAATGAGGACGCTACACCTAAACCAGCAGGTTATTTGCTATCAGTTAATATTAGAGTCAATAATCATTTGAGACGAGTCGTGGGAAAATTGGGCTTAATGCATGTGCGTAAAATGTCGTCCCGGATTGTCATGTGCTGTCCGCACAGGCTAATCCGGGATGGCACTTTCCGCCTTCAGTGGATTTATGTTTGGTAGAGACTTCCTTGAAACAGAAAATACCGTAAAAGCGGAAAGTGCCGTCCTGGATTAGCCTGTGCGGACTGCACAGGCTAATCCGGGATGACACTTTACGCACATGCATTAAGTCCGGTTTTCCCACGACGCGCCTCATTTGTTCTTGTTGGCGTTTTAAATTTTCTTTGTTTTGTTTTTTTCCTGTTTGAAAATATTTTGACACGTTATCCCATTGTCATTAATTCCCCACATCTACGAACATTATTAAGTTGAATCTTAGTCTTAATCGTAACTAGCTAACGAAAATCAAAGTTCATAATATATAATAGGCATTTTCATTGGTCAGTATTTTAAGTTGAGATTGAGAATTGTCTTATTATATGCTTTTCAGTGAAATATTGATTTTTAGTGGTGAAATAAAATCTTATATTTTCACTGCTGGAGCATAACATAAAAAACAATAAAAAACATAACATAAAACACGCTATTTTTCTATCAATAGCATCAATCTACCAGTATTGGTTTATCTCCCTTGGCAAATGTATATACATTTAAGTATTAACATACATTTGTTTACAGAAAACACATGATAAAATTGAACAATAATATAATTTAGCGACAACGAGGCACAAATTATGGCACGTTTTTCCCACCATACTTATGACAAACAATTTTGGAATCATTTATGATGTTATTTTTCTGACGTCATAATAAACAAACGTTTGACGTTTAAGCTTATCTCGCGCAGTTTTATTTCATTTATTGTCCATAAGCATAAAATAAAAAGAAAATTTGATGATGATCGAATATTTATTTCACTCGTGGTCATAGAAAACTATATTTTCACTCGTGGCTACGCCACTCTTGAAAATATTTTTTCTATGACCACTCGTGAAATAAAATTTTATAGTTCACGGAAATCAACAAGTATCCTCTATGTCTTAGTCAGTGATGGGTAAATCGGTTGATCGACATAATCGGCTCATCTTTAGTCTTGGTATGACAAGGCTTTCAGTGACAGAATAATACCCATGAAATCAACTTTGCTCTGTGTTATTACTGGGGATATAGGCGACACACATCGTCTTATGATAATTATCATTTTGTTGATGTTGTGACGTCATTTATGTTTTTGAGCTGTTGTTCATGTTAAATGTTCGTGTTATTAAAACAAAGGCAGAAAACGGTTCGTAAATAGAATACTTGGTAAGTGGTGAATAAAATAAGTTCATTTGTTCAGCTCAAACATGTGAACCACTCTCAGAGACCATAGGATAAACAAATCTTTATTCAACCCTAGCCAAGTATATTTTCCCGCTTTCTTTTATTTTTAATGTTGTTTAAATTACCTACTATAGGCCGATAATTTTTTATTTTAATTTTCAGAAGTTCAATCTCAAAGATGATTTTAACATTATTATTTGGTGTTATATATATCTAAATCCAGAATTTTACAGTTTTAGAAATGAAATATTTATAAAGTGAATGTGCTAACTTGGAGTAAACAAAATGTCCATATTGAATATCAGCTTTCATATTTAGAAAGGAATACAATACCTATAATGCATATCAGTTTTTTAATTCATTGTCTTTGTTTTGCAAAAGTATTTACTATTTACTATCAACAATCGTTATTGATCATGACCATGATTTGAACATTTGTTTCACAGGAGTTAAGTTACAGTAGTCATTATTTTATGAATTGAAATAATTTTAGATGAATTATTCATAAAAATTGAAATTTAAGAAAAATAGCAACTTAAATGCTGCTACCAGACCACCTTTTGTTAAGAAAAAGAAAGATTTTTCTTACTTGCCTGCTGCTAATTGTAATAAAACAAATGAGGCATGTCGTGGGAAAACCGAGCTCAATGCAAGTGTGAAAAGCGTCGTCCCGGATCAGCCTGTGCACTCTGCGTTTGTATGGCATTTTCTGTTTCATTGAAGTCTCTTCTTAACATAAATCCACTGTGGGCGGAAAGTGCAGTCCTGGATTATCCTGTGCACAATGCACAGGCTAATCCGGGATGACAATTTACACACATGCATTAAGCCCGGTTTTCCCACAACCCACCTAAAATATAAAAACCAAAATACTGTATATTCTTTACTAAACGCCCCGGGGGGCCTTACATTTTCCAAAATGGGGCTTAATATATCAGTCCAGTTGTTGGTGTTCTGTCATATACTCCAGTATATAGAAAACATTATTATTTGACTATATAAGCTCACTCTGCAAACATTTCTTTCAAAAGATTCATACAAAAACAGGTGTTTGCAAGCATTTTCATTGAGTGTTTATAGAAAAATAAAGTCATTAATTTGGGTATTATTAAAAGATGGGAGGGAGGGGGGTGGGGGCGTTTATTAAGGAATATACTGTAGAATGCCTGGAAAGTTTCAGTAGTTCAACTTTTGTAGGGGACACAGGTTTGAACCCCAGTCCTTTGCACATGAGAGCTTCATTTCCATTGGGCCCTCCAGTTTTCCATTCAACTTCAACTTCAAAAGCTTTCAGTATAATGTAATTTTGGAAATTGCAGCTTGATTAAAGAGACCTGTTGACAGATTGAGGAATTGACAATTTTTAGCTCGACTATTAGAAGAATAGGTGAGCTATCCTACTACCCCCAGTGTCGGCGTCCGCGTCTGAATTGGTTAAAATTTATATTCAAAAGTTTTGTCACTTCAAAACTTCATAAGTTATTCACTTGAAACTTGGAACTAACCTTTGTCATCAACTCCAGTCTCAGGGGCAATATTCCCCATAATTCTATTTAATTCCCCGCCGCGAAGCGGGAGGGGGGTTATAGGAATTCCCTTCGTCCGTCCGTCTGTCTTGTCCGTAACATTTTTGCGTCCGCTCCATACCTCCTATACACTTTGAAGGATTTTAATGAAACTTGGCTCAAACGTTTAGGTCATTGAGACGATGTGCAGAAGGCATGAGTCAGTCATGCCAGCTCAAGGTCAAGGTCACACCTGAAGGTCAAATATTTGAGCCTCCATTTTGTGTCCGCTCCATATCTCCTATGCCTTTTAGAGGATTTTCATGAAACTTGGCTCTAATGTTTAGGTCATTGAGACAATGTGCAAAAGCCTTTCACGCCAGCTCAAGGTCAAGGTCACACTTGAAGGTTAAATTTTTTAGCCTCCATTTTCGTGTCCGTTTTTCGTGTCCGCTCCATATCCCCTATACCCTTTGAAGGATTTTCATGAAACTTGGCTCAAATGTTTTGCTCGTCGAGACCATGTGCAAAAGGCATAAGCCAGTCACGCCAACTCAAGGTCAAGGTCACACTTGAAGGTTGAATGTTTGAGCCTGTATTTTCATGTCCATTCTATATCTCCTGTGCCCTTTAAAGGATTTTCATGAAACTTGCCTCAAATGTTTATCACATTGAGGCAATGTGCAGAAGGCATGAGGCAGTCATGCCACCTCAAGGTCAAGGTCACATTTGAAGGTCAAATGTTTGAGCCTCCATTTTTGTGTCAGCTCCATATCTCCTATGCCCATTGAAGGATTTTAATAAAACTTGGCTCAAATGTTTATCACATTGTGGCGATGTGCAGAAGGCATGGAGCAGTCTTGCCACCTCAAGGGCAAGGTCACACTTAAAGGTCAAATGTTTGATCCTCCATTTTCGTGTCTAAATCCATATCTAAATTTCTGAAACTGTACTTTCATATCTGGTCCAACTGTGCCAGATTAAGGTCAGTGTGATACTTCAAAGTCACCTTTAAAATCTACTGAATGATCACGGCGGGGGATATAGCTGTCCTGTGGACTGCCTTGTTGTATTTTGACAGAGTTATGCCCCTTATTCACATAGATTTTCAGGTTAAAGTTTATATTCAAAAGTTTTGTAACTTCAGTACTACATAAGCTTTTCACTAGAAAATTGGAACTAACCTTTGTCATCAACTCTAGTATCCGGAGCAATCCATACCTCTATTTTGTATTTTGACAGAGTAATGGCCCCTTTTCACCTAGATTTTCTGTTTAAAGTTTTTATTCAAAGGTTTGGTAACTTCAAAACTACGTGAGTTATTCACCTGAAACTTGGAACTAACCTTTGTCATCCACTCTAGTATCAGGGGCAACATTACCCATAACTCTGTTTTGTATTTTGACAGAGTTATGCCCCCTTTTTTACATAGATTTTCTAGTTACAGTTTATATTCAAAAGTTTTGTAACTTCAAAACTACATAAGTTATTCACTTGAAACTTGGAACTAACCTTTGTCATCAAATCTAGTATCAGGGGCAACATTACCCATAACTCTGTTTTGTATTTTGACAGAGTTATGCACACTTTCTACATAGATTTTGTGGTTAAAGTTTTTGTTCCAAAAATGTATAAACTATACAAGGCTTCACTTAAAAGTTTTGTATTTTAACAAATGTATTGCCCCTTCAACTATCCAAAATATGTACCAACTGAAATGCTTCGAATAGTCGAGCGTGCTGTCCTCTGACAGCTCTTGTTCACCTTTCTGTCACAGATTCCAAAAATAAAAGAACATTGTATACAAAGGAGCCAAATAACACTACGAACATAGAAATATACTGTAAATACCATTTCGTTTATGAATAATTCTCAGTTAAAATGAATAAAATTATTAAGCTTTTGTAACCCTTAATGATGAAGTAATTTGGAGTTTCTGTGTTGTTATTGTTAAAATTGTTCACAACACATAGATCACTTACATAAAGTAAATAATGCAGGGATCAATACAACAATCGGAATGGCAGAGTGGTTAAGGCGCTAGCCTATTAATCAGGAGGTCCCGAGTAAGAACCCTGGTGTGTCCATTTTTTTTTCTCTTTTTTTTTTAAATCCATTAAAAAAAAACATTGTTATTATGCTTGAGTTCTTTAGTTCCAATGCTTAAAAATGGCAAGTTAAGACATTTAATGGCATACTTCAAAAGATGCAAAAACCTGTGAACAAGTCCCTTTAGCATGTCCCACACATGTCCAAAAAGTTAATTTTGTCCTGTTTTTCATTAGTGTGTAATTTTCTTACTTGTTTAATACTTGTTTAACAGTTACATTGTTTTTTCATACTTCAGACATGGATAGTCGACTGTTCAAGTGTGCGTACTGCGAGAAACGATTGCCCTTCAGTCAGTTAGTAAGTAAATTGCCCTTTAGTCATTTATTCAGTAAATAACCTTTAGTGGAGAAGTAAAGTAAGTAAGTAAATGCAAATGTTCTAAAACCGACATTGTAGCTTTAAATATGAAAATTTTGAAACCTACTTTTACTGATTAATATTTGTACACATTTACCACTGGATCATCTTGAAGGAAAATGAAAGTACGGGCTTATAGGCAACTTTGGAAAATCTGAATCTGCTTGAAATCACGTTCCAATTCAGCATATGGCACCAATTATATTAATACAGCAGGTTAATGATGAAATTATTTGATATCTTTCAAAAGTCTACCCATGAGCCTGGGTGCGCGTTACGACATGGAGGAAGGTTCGACGCTGACAGTGACGATGAGGCAGACGCAACGTTCGGGGATGGCGACGACATTTACCACGGCATGGGGAGTCCCGACGAGGACCAGTATCCGCAGAACACCGGAGACTGGCGGCAGACGCACGAGGAACTCATACAAAACATTCGTCGAGCGAAACGAGCGCACAAGATGAACGCCCGCCGGTACAATTCGGCCACCATGCCCGGAACTGCCCACAAAGAAAGCCGAGAATCGAAGGATGAAGGCATTGGTAAATTTGTTAGAAGGCATTGATTTTTTTTTCAAAATTTCCTTACTGCCTGTGCCCATGAAATGGAGAACTATATCACGACAAATTTCAAAATAGGGAAAGTTTTTATAAGTTTATTTTTCATGAAATGTGTGGTTATTTTGCTTTTTTAATGATTAGTATATTCCAATTTTTATCTACTGAACTTCTTTTGTGACAGTGGTGCAAATTCAGTAATTGTTTTTCTATTTACGCACCCACCTGTAAAAGGCTATAAATTACTTGGGAGAAGAAAGTGGACAACTTTGGGGAACAATGGAGGGTATTTTGTCAGGGGAAACTGCCTTTAAACGGCACTTAAATTACAAAAATAAATCAGTGTGGTAGGTCTCTAATGTATATACTGAATGACGCTATTCAGATTCATAGTGATGGATAAACAGAAATTGTGAGTAACTTCAAAGCCATTTAGCTGTCCCATAGTTTTGACACAGCTGTCATGCTCTTTGTTTACAATTTTATTTCTTAGGGCAATGTTAAAGTTGCTATTTCCTAAACTGGGAAAAGATCCAGTGCAATACAAAGGGAAAAAACTTGGGCTTATCATAAATTAAGCTTTCTGGTGCATTTGAGCAGCAGTCTGTACCTTTTTCAGATACTAAATATGGCCCTATTTAATTTATATAATTACAAATTTTGTTTGATTGGTGATTATATTTTCTTCTCATGGTGTTTTATCAGCTCAAGTCAGATGCACACTTGTGAGGTCGATTGTACGGTCAACCTGTCGCCAAACAACTTAACCTTTGTTCACTTAATACTCTAATTTTTGTTGTACAGTTTGTTTTGTTTTCTGTTTACCATGCTTCTCAACTCAAGTCAGGTGTAAATGGTGCGGTTTATAGCTCAGTCATTGGGCAGCCAAACAACCTTAATCTTTCCCTACAATTATCATTTATCATTATCAGTTATATATTGATAATATTTTCTGCACCTCACCTCAAGTCTGGTGCAAGAGGTGAGATTGATCTTCAGTCATTCTGGGAACAAACAACCTTAATCTTTCCCTTTAATAATGCTATTAGATCGATTTTGATCAGTTTTCTGCATCACAGCTCAAGTTAGGTGTAAATGGTGCGGTCGCTCGTTATGTTTCAGGCACCAAACACAAAAAGTTCCCTTTTTAAATATAATTTGTTCAATACCGATCGCATTTTTTGCATTTTCTGCTTCTCAGCTCAAGTCCAGTGCAAGTGGTGCGGTCGATTGTTCAGTCATCTGGCGGCCAAACACCACGTCCCATTCTGCGAAAAGTGGACTAAGGAACACGGCACACCGCTCAATCCGGCGGGGAAACCTGCTGCACGAGATTATGGCAGCAAATACCAGAAAGCCAAGGAGGTTAGCAGTGTACCTGCTGCTATAAATTTTTGTTTTTGCCTTGTATTTTTTACCAGTATATGATTGACTGTATTGTCCAAAAGTACTTTGTGCTTAAAAATATAGCAGACTTCCCATTATACAGTTATCACATGGGTTTTTGGGGAACAGTCAAAACTGTTGGACCAAGTTGGAGGGATAATTGTTTGAACGGCTTCCCGTCGCCGCTATTCAACACTAACCTAGTAATCTCTATCTACGACATGAACCTGCTTGTAAATATATGGCCAGACAGAAACAAGTGGTAACAAGAGTATCTATGAAGACTTAATAGGAACAGAGAGCAGTCTGCAGAGGCTAATCTGGGACGACACTTTCCGCTTTTATGGTATTTCTGTTTCAAGGTAGTCTTTGCTGAACATAAATTCACGGTAGGTGGAAAGTGTCGTCCCGCATTAGCCTGTGCAGACTGCACAGGGTGATCTGGGACGACACATTACGCATTAAACCAGGGTTTCCCACGAAACGCTCAAATGGATTTTAACTAAACTTTACCAACAACTGCCAGGTCATATGCGTCTAAACTACTTAGTGTTGTTCATTTCAGTATGCAAAAAAAATCCCCCGACCCCGAGGCAGGTCAAGTGAGGACAACGATTCAGACTCTCCGAGGTCACCTAGGAGCCATTACGACCATTTCCCTTCAACCGGGTCTAGCACTAAGCGAGAGACAATGGGTAGGTTTGGTTTGAGAGTTTAAATTGACCTATTCACATATTGGCAAGTTTACAATTTTTTGCTATTTTTTTGGTCACAGATTCCAAACAGAAAAGTATATTATATATTGTGAAATAACACTCAGAACATAGAAAAATGTTCTAAAAACAGTGTCATTTAAAGATAATCATCAGTTGAGGCGGATACTATTATAAAGTGTTTGTATCGCTTTTTGTCAGTATTTTGAAAAGCATTTTTATCACATTGCTAGTGTTGTTCGTGCCTGTATAAGTCTGCCTGGCCACGTAGTTAGCGTGACTGGTTTTTGATCCCGGAGGTATCAGAAGCAAATCTTATTACATTATATATTTTCTTTATACATTTTGTATATATAATATTTGTTTTTGGTTTTAGTCCAGATCCTTTTTTTTTTGGTGAGGTTAAGATGATTAATGACATTTGTAAAAATAGGAAAATCTGTCAATGAGTCGCTGTAAGTTCTCATCCATACCATACAACTACTCTTCAAATACTGGCTTCTGTAGCAATTTTTGAAATAAATGTCAATTTTGTTATGTTTACACTCAATTCATGTTGTACAACTTGAGATGTTTCTTGGATACCAGCTTATTCTGTAAATATAAGGCCATCCTTAAATCAAAACGCTGACAGCGTAGAAAGACTGTTGGCGACAAAAGAAACTAAAAGCATGTGAATTATGAGTGCATTTTCGCTAAAAGGAAACATTTGTTTGAATGAAGTTCAATTTCCCACTTTTAAAGTTTATAATTTGGTTTCTATTTTGTTTGAGCTCATTATCTTATGCAAACGGAATAATATACATGCCAGTTAACAAGTCAATCTGCAAGGGCCAGAATAACCGATAAAGCTTAGTAGTTAGGCGCACCGTTTGGTAGTGTTTCTTAGCCAAAGATCTATAAATAAACATGTTTATTTATAGATCTGTGTTCATAGGTTACTGAGTCAAAATAGATCATACGATGCAAGCTCTCGATTGTCTTATTGATTAAAATTAATAAATTGCAGTAATTTGTTGTCAAAATATTCAGAATGAGCATTGGTAACAAGAAAAAACACTTTTGCGATAAGTCAAAAATAACTGATGACGCGCATTAATTTGGTGGCCTTATTCCAGGACACTCCGGTAAATATTTCTGTTACATACAAGTAAATAGCAAAAGTAGGGGTGTCATTAGTTTAAAGTTATTTTTTATAAATTGACCTTTTTACACACTGTAATTGTAAGAAATGCACATTATAATACATATTACATACATTGTCTTAAATAATTAAAATGTAAGAAAATGGGTGTGCAATTTTGCTGTTGAAGAAGGGCCCTTTCTGGATTTGATTTACTGACTAATAGCCTGCAAAGAAAAGAAGTAGTTTTCCACGATACCTGTTTTGGAAATTACCCTCTCAAAAGAATTGTTTGTTTGCGGTAACGCGACCCAGAATTGTCAAGGTGGGTAGGTAGGTCGATTTTTTTATGTTTATTTTTTATTTTTGGTGGAGCAAATGTAGACAACCCTTAGACATGGACCAAATTGTCTAAATACAAAATACAAAACCAAAACACATTGCTTAGTGTATGCCAGTCGCATATTCCTTGTTCAAATTGGCAATATTATTGCAAGGTTATTAGAATGCAGTGTTTAGTTAATATAAAAACTATTTGAATTAATTACGAACAAAATATGATGAATATATAATTAACATTTTCGAATACAAACAAACAAACATTTTTTTTAAGGATGTCCTAATCAACACATCTAATTTGTTTTTTACAGCTCACCTGAGCACAAAGTGCTCTGTGAGCTATTGGTATAGGGGACCTCTCCGGCGGCTGTCAACAATTTGGACCGTTATTGCGATAAAGACTACATTTTATATTCAATCTTGACCTAACTTGCACAGTTTGTGTATGGCCATAAAATCTCAGATGGGATTGTTATTGGGTCAGATCACACCAGTAACAGCAGATTTATTGCCCCTTTTTCATGCAAAAAAGTGCAAAAATGCCCTTTTCCAATGTATGGACTTTATTGTCCATACAATCTTAGCCAAGCTTTCACAGTTTGTGTATGACCATCAGATCTAAGCAGACGCCAAAAATGGGCCAGATCGTTTTTCAAACAACAGAGTTATTGTCCTTTGTTTATTAAAAAAATATACAGAGATGGACATTATTCAGGATTGAGACTTCATTTTTCATCCAATCTTCACCAATCTTGCGCAGTTTGTCTGTTACCATGAGATTACAGTTGAAGTCGAATATAAGCAAGATCGGACCAGAAACATTGGAGTTATTGCCCTTTTTTGTGAAAAAAATATGCAAAAATGGACATTATTCAGGATAGAGACTTCATTTTTGATCCAATCTTCACCAGTCTTGCACAGTTTGTCTGTGACCATGAGATTAAAGGTGAAGTCGAATATAAGCAAAATCGGGCAAGAAACACCAGATTTATTGTCCTTTGTTTGTGAAAAAATATATACAAAACTTGACATTATTCAGGATAGAGACTTCATGTGTTATCCAATCATTGAACGTAAGACTACTGGTGAAGACGAATATAAGCATGATCGGGCCAGAAACACCGAAGTTTCCGCCCCTTGTGTTTGGAAAAAAATGTCAACAAGTTATCAATGATTGGCTTGCACACACGATTTTTTATTCAAGTATACACGATACACAGTTTGCGCATGACCCTAAAAATTGATTGATAAAATTTGATTTCGAACAGTTGCAAGACTTGCATGCAGTTCTTTGTACATGCAACATTGATGTCTTCAGAGCCTGCATTAACATTATTTATCATCATTGGACTGAAAATTATCGAAGGAAAAGCAAAACTTTACCTTATAGCACAGCCATCGCAATTATCGCTTTGCAACTAGTTCTCCAAAACTGTTTGCAAAAAAGACATCAAAATCTACTGTTTCTGCATTTTTCAGAATTGTCAATGACTTAATGAAAAAGGGTCAGGTAAGAATATCGAAAAAAAAATGACCTGAGAACCATTAGCGAAAAACACACACGTCCACTACCCAACTCGTACTTTAGTTAGCCCATTGCACTAGCCGATGTTTTAAATCAAAATTGATCCTATCCCCCTCTGCGTATTGTTCAGATACCTTAATTTTCAAACCTGTCACAACAGTAGGGTCTTCATCTGTACCAGTTCTCAGGTGAGTGCTTCGGGCCATCATGGCCCTCTTGTTTACAATAATGATAGTATCACAAGATTTAAAAATAAGTGTTTGTTAGCAAAAAGAAGTGATATTATTCAGAATTTACCATATTGTTCTACTAATGCCCATTCCTTATAACTAAAAATGTTAAACCTACAAAAAAATAACGTTAGCCTATGATTTGTCAGCTAATGCATTTCAATAAGTAACATGTTTCAGACCGGCCTGGTGCAAAAAGTGGAACTGGGTTACATGCAACCTCTACTGCACGAGGTAAGGTTTTTCGAGAAATGTCCAGAAAGTTTTGAGACTGAAGCTATATCTTTACCAATATAAGTCCTGTGTGACCATTAAAGTACAATCTTGAGGATAATCATTTTATGTCCCCGGCATCTTCATGCGGGAGGCATCTTCATGCGGGAGGCATCTTCATGCGGGAGGCATCTTCATGCGGGAGGCATAAGAAGATTGCCTTGTCCGTGATTCCGTCCATACCGGGTTAACTAAATTTTACCGTTTCGTCTAGCACCAACACCGCTTACTTCAACACTTGCATACTTACACAGATGTTGCTTATGACCATTCGTGTTTATCGAACACAGCGTCTTGTTATATATATTCTAAGTTGTATATTCTAAGTTCATACTTCTTATGTTCATTGTGACCAAGAAAATATTTGTGAAAGTAACCTGAATCATGAAAATGAAATTCAATTCCGAATATCGTCTGTTCATTTAGCCCCAAAATCTAACATTAAGAAACATGGTACGTGCTCGGATGTTGTGCTAAATTGTGCCATCATAGAAATGTAAAGAAGTTTGCAATAGCTGGCGGAAGTAATCAAGTGCTTAAAAGATCTCGGGGGGAAAAACTCCGACGCCATCTTCACGCACAGAGCAAAGTGCAGTACATTTAATTAAACATTGTGCTTATCGGTATGATGCGGACTGAAACCTATGTGTTCATACATCGTGATAAAATGTAAACAGCATGTTCATGAGCACAAACGTTAAGTTTGTGTTAAGTTGGCATTGACAATTTAGTGTTAAATTGCCAGGCCAGTGTTAAGTTGGCATTGACAATTTAGTATTAAATTGCCAGGCCAGTGTTAAGTTGGCATTGACAATTTAGTGATGACTTAATGGAAGATAGATATCTCAAAACAGGAAATTTCAGTAAGGAAAAATAATATAGGAACATGGTCATACCAGTGCACTTATCAGATATATTTTTCATAAACCAGGCGGTCAAGACTCGCCCCTGTCCAGTAAAAGCTCGTCCGCAGGGTACACTCCTCGTGCCAGACCGACGATGAACACAAACACAAAAAGCAAGCCTGTACAGAAGGATGAACAGTAAGATTAATAGAGTTCTTCTGTTGTTTTAACACCTTATATTTAGTATTGGTTGATATGGTATCAGAGGAATTAGAAGTTAATGTGGTGTTGTTCCTCGTTATAACTGACGATACAGCAACATTTGTCATTGGAAAACAGTCTCCGCGAAATCCCAACTCCAATACGGGCCACGACGTCTAGTAATCTGTTAATTATTACTGGCCCAAATTCTAGATTACTGACCAGTCCAAAACATTGAGTTTGACCAGACCATAAGGGCCAGTGTTAAGGTCATTTTTTATTGGACCTCATAAAGTTTTATTGGCTTCATCCGAGGTCTGACAGACTTTCTCGGAGACTGGGAAAAAACACCCGACTAATGTTTTCTAAAAGTAAGTACTGGTTTTACCAAGAAAACTCAAAATTCTCCAAAAGCCTCAGGCTTGACATAAAGCTAAAATAAATGTGGCGCGTCGTGAGAAAACGGGTCTTAATGCATGTGCGTAAAGTGTCGTCCCGGATTAGCCTGTGCAGTCCGCACAGGCTAATCCAGGACGGCACTTTCCGCCTACAGTGGATTTATGTTTAGAAGAGACTTCCTTGAAACAGAAAATAGCTTACAAGTGGAAAGTGCCGTCCTGGATCAGCCTGTGCGGACTGCACAGGCTAATCTGGGACGACACTTTACGCACATGAATTAAGACCGGTTTTCTCACGACATGCCACAAATAGGTTTGATTCAAAAATGAAATTGCTTTTAGCATGAATAAATAAATTTTAATAAAGATTTATGCATTTGTCGGTTCCTTGTTGATTCTCACCTTAGGCAAACTTGGAAAAAAAATCTAATAATCAAATTGTTTGTGAAAAGTCCTGTTTAAGGTAAATTGGTGTTGTGAAAAGTCTGAAATCGAAATGATCTCTTTCAGCTGGCGTAATATTGTGACCCTGTCCCATATATTTGCAGTAACAGTTCATTTAGCAGCAACTTAGACGACAGTTATAGCTTCGGTCTGAGTGGCTCAAAGATCAAGACGTCTTCGAGATCTAGACTCGGGGAGTCGTGTCCGATCTGTAAGAAGAAATACGGCTCGCACGGGAGATTCTCATGCACGTGCGGTATTCGAAAAACTGGAGCATGAGTTTGCGGGTGTTGTGCCGGGATTCAATTCGGTTCACATTCAGAAAACCGGAGCATGAGTTTTCGGGTGTTTTTATATGGAATCAATTCAGTTCACATCGGGAAATCCGGAGCATAATTATGAGCATTTTTACAGGGTTTAATTCAGTCTACATCCCAAAAACCGGAGCATGATTCGTGCATTTTTAAGAGGATTATGTCTGACTATAATTGAGTTTTATTGATGATTGAGGATACAGTTTGGGTGATGTAAAACATTAAATATAGGATCTGACACTCGTTGTCATTTCATATCATATTTTATTAAACAAGTTCATGAATTTTGTTAGTAAGCTAGTCTTTGGCGAGCTTAGTAACGAATTTCCTGGACGAGTTTAATAAAACATGATATGTAATGACAACAAGTGTCAGATCTTTTTATCACATGCTTTTAAAAAAAAAAATGCTTTTAATTTTACCAAAGCATGTCGATAAATCCTAAAAGTTGTTAATTGCATTGATGTCATTTCATGTTGACGACATCATTTCACCAAAATAACGTCATGCGATTGGTCAATCAAAAAGTATGTAGCCAATGAAATGCTCCAAATGTTATTTTACATATGTGTAAGATAAAAATATTTGTAATGGTTGTATTACACGGAAAACGAGCATGTGATAAATTGTAACACTTGTCAGGATTGTAAGATAGGATACAGTTCATTACTGCTTCAAGTAGAAATATATCCAGTACGGCTGATGTTTAAATGAATTATACTACAACAGTTGTCATAAGTAATTTAGAAGCTATGGATGTTTTCATGGTAAATTCCTGAGCTTTGTCCAGTTTCTATCCCAGTATCGGAGTTTTATGAAAGATACTCTCTTTTTTTTTACACTCATGTTGAAATGAATTCAACCAGTAGAGTTGATGTCAGTCATATGCAGGGGACTTTTAGTATCGCCTATGTGTTACAGGTAAAGCTAATAACAGTTGTTGCTAAGGCCCCCCCCCTCAAAAAAAAAGTTCAGTTTCTGGTCTCCTGCCCCAAAAAATAAGGGTCGGTAGGTAGGGATTTTTTTTAAATTTTTTTTTTTATGATGGGAGAATGGTTTGTGTTGTACACGGTAATGGTCTTTTTCAGTCTTTATTATTTTTGGACCAAAAATATGTAGGGTTGGCAGCAAAAGTAAATGGTCGGTTGGGAGACCAGAAACGGGACTATTGTTTGGGGGGTGGCCTAACAATTTAGAAGTTTTGAAATTTTTAAAGTTTCTGTAAGTTAATATTTAATGTAAGAGCATGTTTTGAAATAATGTTGCACTGCTCATCATGTTCATTCTTAGACTAGTTTTAGTAAACAAATCTTACGATTGCACTTTTAAAAACTGTCTTGCTATGCTCATTAGATTTTGCAGGCAATTTCTTTTGGCATTATGGCCTATCTTGGTAGTTTGTCTCTTAGTGAATGTAGAATCTTTCTCTTGATATTACTTGTGCCTGAAATCAGTGAATCATGAACTGTTTTTGTTTCGCATTTGCCGTACATCCCGTTATGAACAATTCTTAAAATGAAAAACTCTGACAGGGAAATCACCTGCTAATGCAAAATATGAAATGTGTAGGATAAGATTTTTTTTTTTTTGTGTGAAGATTTTTGTGAATTTCGTATGAATATTTTACAAAAACTTAAGAAGCCTTGTTTATTATTCTGTTATAGTACCTTGTCAGTTGTTATTGACAGATTAATTCTTACTCTCTTAAGATTTTATCCTGTGGGAACATTATTTGGTTGAGGAGCCAGATATTTTATATTTTCTTGTTTATTCCATGAATATTTTTACAAAAATTTAAGAAGCCTGGTTTATTATTCTATTATTCTACCTTGGCAGCTGTTATTGCCTTATTTAATTTTTTTTTATCCTCTAAGATTTTGTCCCGTGGGAACATTATTTGGTTGTGGAACCAGATATTTTATATTTTCCTGTTTATGCCATTATTTAGTGGGTTTTAGCCACCATTTAGTGGATTGTAGCCATTCCATGTACAGTAAAACTCCTTATTTAGAGTTGTTCTAACACAAACAAAAATCCATACAAGTTAAAACACATAGTGTTATTATTATGCATTCTTATTTTTAAGTTTTTCAATGGTTTTAAAGGTATGCACTTGACTTTTTATCACACTAAGACAATTTAATAGGAGGAACTTAAATTATTTAATTAATTACCCGGGTAGCATATGAACATTTATGTCTAAATATATTTACCAACAAAGTACCTAACAGAGAAAATGTCATAGAGGTTTTACTGGTATCTTGTTTGTTTTGGGCTGTGATCACAAAACTAAATACAAATTGTATTAAAATGCATCTATGAACTATTACCAAATTATATTTTTATACTTTAATAGTATGGCAGTCTCTATTAAGAAGTTTTACTGTACCTGAGATTTGACCTCAGTTTTTTAACCAGTGTGTGATTATGAACTTCTAACTGACCAATCACCAAATATCTCATTTATTATAAAATGTTGCATGTATTTTTATACATCACACATGTACATTGCCTTATGGAAGTCTGTATATTCTGTGAAAGCATTTTTTTCATAGTGTGTTTGATATACATGATATGAGGTGTGTCGTTGGAAATCCGGGCTTAATGCATGTGCGTAAAGTATCATCTCGGATCAGCCTGTGCAGACCACACAGGCTAATTCAGGACAACACTTTCCGCTTTTATGGTCTGTTCTAAACATAAATCCACTGTAGGCACTGTACGCACATGCATTAAGTCCCGGTTTCCCACGACACGCGTCATTAATATTAACAACAGAAAAGTAGTACCTGTTATGTGCTGGTTATGTTGTGTTAAGTGAAATATTGTTGTGGAGTAACACTCATAGCAAAAGGAATTAAAATGGCAGTAATTTTCTTAACTGATTATGTTTTGTTTTACAAAGAAATGTCAGTTATTTACTAAATATTTGTATTTGCTTCCTATAAGTTGCAAATAACTTCTTGAATTTTGAATGCATCAACAAATTCAATTCATTGGAAATCAAGATCATAAAAACAATGTTTCTACTGTGTGGTAAACTGTAAGAGTTATCTCACGTTTAAACATTTTCCAAGGGTAAATTAACTCCCTTTTTGCTCAGTATTAAATTAAAGGTTATATGTATATGTTACTTATATACTAGTAGTATAGAGATTACCACTTAATATAAGTAGTGTTATTTGTTGAGGTTGTTTTTACACAATATACAAACATATGTATATGACTTAAATTGTTTTTAAAACACGGAGTACTTCTGAAGTTAACACACTAACAGGAGAGAAATAGCCAATCAAAAATGTGTATCATATAAGCATGTTCATATATTTTCATGTGCTCATACCCTTTTCTTGTCTTTTCCCATTGATGTGCTATTTATAAATAGTATATTCTTGTTTATGTGAATCCCAGCCTTGCTATTTATTTATTTGTTTTGTTCCATGTAAATTAGTTCCTTATTTGCAATTATATAGGGACATTTCAATATATATGTTATGAAAACCAAAACATTATAGTGACAAAAATGACATTATTTTTGAACACTTGTTTTCTTGCCAAGCTTTAGCCATATTTCCTTTGTTGTGTATATTTGTATGCTATTCTTTGTTCATTTTACATCAGATAAAATTATGGGTTTGTTACCAGTATTGTCTTTACAGATGTTATGCACCTATCAATATTTTCCCCAATTTTTCTTTTACAACTATTTGTCACAATGCAGTGTACATATGAGGAGTTTCGTGGGAAAACCAGTCTTAATGTATGTGCCTAAAGTGTCGTCCCGGATTAGCCTGTGCTGTCTGCACAAGCTAATCCAGGAAGTCACTTTCCGCCTACAGTGGATTTATGTTTAGAACAGACTTCCTTGAAATAGAAAATACCATAAAAGCAGAAAGTGTCGTCCCAGATCAGCCTGTGCAGACTGCACAGGCTGATCCGGGACGACACTTTATGCACATGCATTAAGCCCGGTTTTCCCATGACACGCCTCATATATATATAATGGTCCAAAATTGAGATAATATTTTTATGGTTATATTAGATATATAATGCATTAAACTTAAATTATATTCTATATAAATCTTTAATTTTGAGTCTGATTATAAATATTAATATAATTGTTTTTTCAATACTATGAAGTTTTACTCTTTGTTTGGTTTATTATGTGTATTATTAATGTATTGTTACGTTGTTATTTATTATTTCTCATATACTAGTATCTGTACAACAATGCTTATTTTGAATTTCTCTGGAATGTAAATTAACTTTATAGCAGGGTCTTAACCTATTTGTTTCCATGTACATGTGAGGTACATTATTAAATAGTTATTCGATTATTACACCATTTAGATCACTCTGTTATGTTGTTGTTGTTTTTATAGTGTAATGTAATATTTATTTGTTTTCTTTAATTTTCTTGCCAAATATTGCGTGATGTTATTTTCTAGGAAAGTTTTTTCCGTCCATTCATATTTTGTTTTGTGATACTTTTTGTGTGTTCTTTTGAAACATAAATTTAAATTTTGGCAAAATATTTATTGCTTACATAGTTCGATACATACAGGGTTTACCGCAGGCCTGTTTCGCTTGTCGGGCCCGACATGCCTTCAAAGCAGTTAGTCATTTGCCGACATGCTTAAATAAAGCCGCCATGCCTTAATTTCAAAGCGACCACCCTTAATCCTTTTATCTAATTACACTGATCTGAAATCAAATGGCCATAAACGAACGCCGTATCGACTGAAAAGGTCTCATTTCCAACCGTGTGATTGCCAAGAGCGTATTCCCGCCCTCCACTATCTCATAAGCCAATCAAATACGGCGATTTTAGGGCGGAGTTTATACCTTACTAACAACTTAAAAAGTGTTGACAACAAATACTAGCGCTTGCCAGAAAAAGCAAACATATCAATTTCCCAAACTGACAATAAAAATATGGGAATAAAAAACGTAATACAGAGCCGCAATTTAAAACACAATTTGACATCGTCGAACGTCATTTTGTTCACATCAACTCTTTTATTAAGCAAGTAAACAGTACTCGCACGTTTTTTGTTCATGAGGCATCAGTGACTTTGTGCATGACAACATTATTTTGTGCACTTTTGTTCGGAAACCTCGCTTTTTACATGGAGATTCTTGGACGTATTTTATGTTGATTAGGAACCTCATATTCAAGTATTTAATAACAAATTAATGTGATCTAAATTATTGAAAATTAATTCCATAAAAAATGCAGCCTAGTGATTTGATTTACTCTGCCTCCAACTAAGTAAGGTCAACACGTTTTCAAATAATAAAATCCCGGTAATTAAGATTTTAGTAGTAGAAATATGTTTATATTGTTACGCGATTCAGATGTTGTTCTTTCTTAATCAACTTAGAATTGTTAGAAAAAAAAGTTAGCTATGGTAGCTTTTAGGCAACAGCCAATGTTTGCAGAAGTGCTGGTCGAGCGATAGGCAATGCAGTTCAAGCGATACTGCCAATTTGGTCGCCGCCTGCAGGATTTTGATCGTTTCGGGGTGCTGGGGAGCGGCAGATTTCCGGGGGGGACTAAGTGTACGGTTTGCAACAATTTGGGGGGGGGGGGCGGTTCGAGCCGATTTTCTTCGTGGTAAGAGGGAGTGTTGGGGATGCCGACATACCTTCAAGAAATCCTGCGGGAAACCCTGACATACATGTATTTTTGTAGCCAGTTTCAGAAAAGCTAACATTTAAAATGATTTCTACGCAAGTAATCAAAAGTATCGCTTAGTTGATAGGATTTTTTTTACATTTTCTTGGCCATTGTCAATTAATGATCAACAAATCATTTCAATAGATTTCAAGTGTATCAAACAATTAATGAAGGACCATTGGTTTAAAAATGCACAATGACAATGTTACCTGCAATACATTCTTCTACAATAATAGGTATCCGTTTGATACCCAAAGCTTTAAAGCTACATATTTATCTTAATAGTTTGGTGACAGTCTATTAAAAGGGATAGGATTGAAACAATTTGTCTTTTATTTGTTTTAATTTGTCTTTAAGACTATAGATTCCATTTCATATTTAGATCTAAAATGTTAGACTTGTTTTTCTTCAAAAAACGAGGTCAACAGATGTTGTAAAATATGCATAGATCTGTTACATAAAATCTTTTAAAGAAAGATTAAATATTCTGAAGTGTGATGGGGCATGCATTCTGAAACATTTATTCTTTAAGTGTTATTATACTATGTATTATACTATGTATTCTTTAAGTTATACCAAGTAGATCTTAACGGTCTTAGTTGTACTCAGATATAACTATCAATATGAATTTAATAGATTCGTGTCATGGGAAAACCGGGCTTAATGCAGGTCTGCACAAGCTGATCCCGGACGACACTTTCCACTTCTATGGTATTTTCTGTTTTAAGGAAGTCTCTTTTAAACATTAATCCACTGTAGGAGGAAAGTGTCGTCCAAGATCAGCCTGTGCGGACTGCACAGCCTGATCTGGGACGACACTTTATGCATTAAGCCCGTTTTTCCCATGACATGCCTCAATATTAGATCTGTGTTAAAATAGGCATAACTAGAATTGTCACATGAGTGACGGATATACCCCCACAATATGGCCTTGTCACAAAACTATGGCATCGAATTGAAAGAAATGGACAGAGAGAGAATGCTTTAATTTGTGAATGATCAACAGTGTATTTGGAAAAAATCAATTTCAATAGGAGCCATAACTCTGTCAACAGTTAGTGTTTTGCAACCAAAGTTGAACTTGATCTGTATTATATGATGTTACACCTATGTACCAAAAATAATTAAAATATGTGAAGCCTTTCATGAGTTATTTGTCCATGTTTTGCAGGAATTTAAGTCAAAAAGGGGCCATAACTGTGTCAAAATTTAGTGGTTTGTAACCAGAGTCGAACTTGACCTGTATTTTATGATGCTACACATGTGTACCAATAATTATTTAAATATGTCTAGCCATTGTTTAGTTATTGTCAGGAAACCATGTTTTTAGGGAATTTCAGTCAAATAAAGGGCCATAACTATGTCAAACTTTAGTGGTTTGTAATCAAAGTCGAACTTGACACATATTTTATGATTCTACACATGTATACTAAGAATTATTTGAATTTGTCAAGCCATTCTTGAGTTATCGTCCATAAATCATGTTTTTAGGGAATTTTAAGTCGAAAAGGGGCCATAACTCTGTCAAAATTTAGTGGTTTGTAACCAACATCGAACTTGACCTGTATTCTATGATGTTACACATGTGTACCAAAAATTATTTGAATATGTCAAGCCTTTCTTGAGTTATCATCCGGAAACCAAAAACCAAATGACCGACAGGCCTACTCCTATATACCCCCCCCCTAAACTTCGTTTGTGGGGGTATAATTATGTGATGTTATACAAACAATCCAATAAATAAAAGTACATGTACATTGTTACAGTTGAAATAAAAGAGTATTTTATACTTAAATATTGTTGATCTTTTGTTTTTTTGTGTTGATAAAAATCTAGAAATTAGGAAAACGTGTGTTGGTAGATTTTATGGTCGTTTTTTGTGGGCAAAGCAATTTCTGGGTGTATTTTGCTTACATTTTAGTACCAGTTTAGAGCAAGATGTGAGTTTATAAACATAAAGTTTGTTCATTGCACTGATTAGTTTCTAAATGAAAATGGCTAACATGAGAAAAGTGAACTACTAGTATCGAAACTACGAAGGCGATTAATGTGCCGAATAGCAACTTCCTTAAATAATAACAATAAGCTGTCAGATTTTTCTGTTTTATTACATATATAGCATTTTTGTTATGAGCAGCTACATTTTACCAACCGATGGATAAATGACGAAACACAAAGACTGAATCGTACAAAGTATGGAAACAATGAGACAGACGAATGCATCATACCACATGGGATACTACAATCAGTCCGCAAATTCGAGCAAATATGTGTACAGTGAGGCCAAAAAATAAATAAATGAGGGATTGTCGTGGGAAAACCGGTCTTATTCCATGTGCGTAGTGTCGTCCCGGATTAGCCTGTGCAGTCTGCACAGGCTAATCCGGGACGCACTTTCCGCCTACAGTGGATTTATATTTAGAACAGACTTTCTTGAAACAGAAAATACCATAAAAGTGGAAAGTGTCTTCCCGGATAAGCCTGTGGGACGACACTTCATGCACATGCATTAAGACCTGTTTTCCCACGACACGCCACAAATTGTGTGTTTTGGGCAATGGTCTCAAAAAACTTAGGTAGGGTTGAGACTGAGTTTTTTGGGTTTTTTTAACATTTTTAAAGACATAGTTCGGTAAAAAAAACACAAAAAAAACATTGAGTGACAATTATCTAAAATCTGAAGAATATGGATTTCACAGAAAACAATCGTCGCTAAAATTTTGACGGTCAGTGGGTTTTCGCTAGGTAAAGTCAACTTGCCCGAAACACCGAACATTTTTTTGGCCTCTCTTAAGAAGCGTAAGCCCAATCCGTCAGTACAGTCACACTGATTAAAACAATCTCCTAAAATGGGATAACACAGCTTGTAAAATGGCACACTTTATCTTTAGTACACAAGATTGCAATTTTGCTTATCAATTTATTATGTAAAATATTCCGCACAGGCTAATCCGAGACGCACTTTCCGCCTACAGTGGATTTATATTTAGAACAGACTTTCTTGAAACAGAAAATACCATAAAAGTGGAAAGTGTCTTCCCAGATAAGCCTGTGGGACGACACTTCACGCACATGCATTAAGACCTGTTTTCCCACGACACGCCACAAATTGTGTGTTTTGGGCAATGGTCTCAAAAAACTTACGTAGGGTTGAGACTGAGTTTTTTGTTTTTTTTTAACATTTTTAAAGACATAGTTCGGTAAAAAAAACACAAAAAAAACATTGAGTGACAATTATCTAAAATCTGAAGAATATGGATTTCACAGAAAACAATCGTCGCTAAAATTTTGACGGTCAGTGGGTTTTCGCTAGGTAAAGTCAACTTGCCCGAAACACCGAACATTTTTTTGGCCTCTCTTAAGAAGCGTAAGCCCAATCCGTCAGTACAGTCACACTGATTAAAACAATCTCCTAAAATGGGATAACACAGCTTGTAAAATGGCACACTTTATCTTTAGTACACAAGATTGCAATTTTGCTTATCAATTTATTATGTAAAATATTCCGCACAGGCTAATCCGGGACGCACTTTCCGCCTACAGTGGATTTATATTTAGAACAGACTTTCTTGAAACAGAAAATACCATAAAAGTGGAAAGTGTCTTCCCGGATAAGCCTGTGGGACGACACTTCATGCACATGCATTAAGACCTGTTTTCCCACGACACGCCACAAATTGTGTGTTTTGGGCAATGGTCTCAAAAAACTTAGGTAGGGTTGAGACTGAGTTTTTGTTGTTGTTTTTTTAACATTTTTAAAGACATAGTTCGGTAAAAAAAACAAAAAACATTGAGTGACAATTATCTAAAATCTGAAGAATATGGATTTCACAGAAAACAATCGTCGCTAAAATTTTGACGGTCAGTGGGTTTTCGCTAGGTAAAGTCAACTTGCCCGAAACACCGAACATTTTTTTGGCCTCTTAAGAAGCGTAAGCCAAATCCGTCAGTACAGTCACACTGATTAAAACAATCTCCTAAAATGGGATAACACAGCTTGTAAAATGGCACACTTTATCTTTAGTACACAAGATTGCAATTTTGCTTATCAACTTATTATGTAAAATATTCTCAAAATTTTACATGTTTGTTCAGATCTTAAATATTTCATAAACAATTCACTGATTTATGATAAAATATGGAATTGATGTTATTCAAATATATGTTTGAATAGTGGTTTTGATTGTCAATATAAATAATATCATAACAAATGGATCAGAAGTGTAATTACTTGTAAACACCGTATTCCATGTATTTTATATATGAATATTATTCTGTTTTAATTTATATACACGTATTTTCAAGTTAGTAAACATAATTTTTTCAGCAAACTAAGGCAATCTAAAGGGTTGACAATCCTCATAATGGTAGACTCTATTCTTGTACTGTGCAGTTCAACTGGGAAATAACGGAGCTTTGTTCAAAACTTCTATGATGTGTATACCATAACAAATAAAATTTTCAAGTGCAAAAACTAAAATGCCATTCTAAAATGATAAAAAAGTTGCATTCTGATAAAAACAAGAAGTTCAATGCGTGAACATTCTATTCTTGTGGACATGATGGTTATAACATTTAATGTAATAGAAACTTCTCTAATCAACAGTGATAAAGGAATGTTAACATATCAAAAACCGTCACTGCATTTTAATATACTTCAAATAATATTACAATATTATATATTATAATATATATTATATTACATATAATGATAATATATTATTAAACTATTAAAATAATGTTAAAATATTATATTAACGGTACATGTAAACTTTCTAATATACCGGGTAATCATTTATCAAAATCATTACAGAACATTTTTCCACAGTTCATTTGCAGAAGAAATACCATTAAAAGTGATTATGTAAGGTGCAGATGTAAGATTTTGATGATCTGGACAGAAATGCCAACATAAAATATATATCACATATAAATAACACATAAAACAATTCTAAAAACATCTCAACACATCATGAGTCCTATCCACAAAGCTCCTAAGGGAAGTCTTAACTTGGGTCATATTTAAGAGAAAAATTCAAATACACATTTCTTTGTGAAAATAAGTATTTTATATCTGAAATATGGGAAAATAAGAAGCACTTGTTGATTTTTTACCAGATTAAAACCACTTTATACAAAATAAACTCTAAATGACACTTTATACAAAATAAACTCTAAATGACACTTTATACAAAATAAACTCTAAATGACACTTTATACAAAAGAAACTAAATGACACTTTATACAAAAGAAACTCTAAATGACACTTTATACAAAAGAAACTCTAAATGACACTTTATACAAAATAAACTCTAAATGACACTTTATACAAAATAAACTCTAAATGACACTTTATACAAAATAAACTCTAAATGAACGAGCAACAGACTTTATGAATTTTATGATTTTAAGAAATTTACTTAAGTTTTCACTAAGAAGCTTTCTGGATATGGACCCAGGGTATTTATAAATATTCTTAAGCCATTCTTAACTTAAGTTGAACATAAGTCAAAATTAAAATGTGTGTTTAAAACACTATGCTTTGGAACATTTGAATGACTAATGCTAGATATTAAAACACGCTGAATTACACTGCAAATTATATGTCAAAATTTTCCAGAAATGCATTACTTTGTTAAAATATCCAATAATTAAATTTGATAATTTTAAGATTTTTCTTAATTTTCGACTAAGGTTTTTTATACAAACCAGCCCAGGAAATTGTGTACAAGCACTTAAGCACCACACAAACACATAATTCAAATCTGAAACAACATATGTATTTAAAATACCTTAAGTTGGTGGGTATCAATCTACATATAATACTCACACTGGTAAAAGGTATATCCGGACACCGGTTCCTACGGACATTCGTTCCCACGCTATTTTTTACCTAGGTGGACATTGGTTCCCACATGATTATGACACTTCGGACACTCATTTCTACATTATTTTGTCGTAGAGTGAAAAGCATAGAAGTACATGTATAGATCCTCTGTGAAGAGTATAGTATCCAACATCCTGAAAGCTGTGCGAGTGGGTGTACTTGGAGCCAACACCTTACACAAACTTGACAACACACACGTCCGGGCTATCAAAATAATGTAGTAACGAGTGTTTGAGGTGTCATAATCATGTAGGCCTGTGTCAAAAATAGCGTACAAACAAATGTCAGTAGGAACCGATGTCAGTGATTCTGTTAAAACACATAATATTATCCAACGAGCTAAAGGATAACATTTTAATGGAACAAATGTGCAACATTAACAGTATTTACCAATAATCTCAATGAAACTGATAAATGCAAGACAAATACAAAAACTTCTACACAGATTTTATATGAATCTATTTCCAACTATTCATTAAGATGATTGCAATGTATTATAGAATACCAGTATGTATCAGGTAAGGTAATTGTCAAACCACTGTGATACTTCCTATGACATTCTAATGACAAAATATCTGACTGTACCCGTATGTCAGAAAATGCTCATTCAAATGTTTACTGTTTTGAACCCAAAAAATTGTATATCAACAACAAACAAGAGATGTTTGTAAAACATGTATGCCCCCCGACTTGTAGCCAAGTTGTGAATATGTTTAATTGTTAAGAATTTGTTTTAATATGCAAGCCCAAGCGAGGTCTCGATATATGGTATCTATGTATGAAGTTTCATTAAAATATCTCAATGCGTTCTCAAGTTATTGAGCGGAAACAGTTTTTCTATTTTAAGTAATGGTGACCTTAACCCCCCCCCCACCCCATATGAAATCCCAAGAGAGGTCTCAATATAAGGTATCTATGTATAAAGTTTCATCAAAAAATCTCGATGCGTTCTCAAGTTATTTAGCGGAATACGTTTTCCTATTTTTAGCAATGGTGACCTTGACCCCACCTACCCCATATGCAATTCCAAGCGAGGTCTCGATATAAGGTATATGTGTATGAGGTTTCATTAAAATATATATTTTTAGTAACGGTGACCTTGACCTTGACCCCACCCATCCCATATGCAATCCCAAGCGAGGTCTCAATGTAAGGTATCTATGTATAAAGTTTCATTAAAATATCTCAATGCATTCTTAAGTTATTGAGGGGAAACCGTTTTTCAATTTTAGCAACGGTGACCTTGACCTTTGACCTGTTGACCTCAAAATTTATAGGGTTCTTCATTTCCTCCCAAGTAACCAGCGTACCAACTTTCATGATCGTAGGTCAAAGCGTTCTCACGATATCATGCGGAAACGAAATGGTGTACGGATAGACCTACCGACCGACGGACGGACAGGTGCAAAGCAAGATACCCCCATTTCTTCGAAGGGGGGCATAATAATATATAAAATCTGTATCTCTGATGCAAGGAAAACTTTCAATCACAGATTTATGCCATTCAGTATGACTCATGGAATGTTCAAACATCAAGCATTGATAAAGTGGTCTTCTTTTGTCGAGTGTCTACCAAGGGACATAACCACATTGCAGGATGACCTGAAAGTAACCCAAAGAAAATAAATTCAGCGAAAAGTAAGGTATGAATACAAGGTATGAATGCAATCTGTTCGGAGCACATCCGGGACCTAAATATCAATCTTCAATACTGTGGAATCACTAATTTTCACGGAGGTCTAATTTTCGCGCTTCCGCCATTGCGCAAATTTATGACCACCGTGAATATTTACAGATTCATGCCAATTATGCACCTATCAATATTTTTCCCCAGGGAGGGAGCGGCGGGCAATCCCAGGGGAATTTGACTAATTGTATTTTTGGGGATCTAATTCCCCAACCTAGAGCCAAGCATTTTTTATCTAAATCCCCTCAATGGGGGTGCTTAATTGGTGTATCAAATGGCTCGGGGGCCAATATTACCACTATCTAAATTCCGAACAGTCTATATCCCGGGACCTGGAATCATTCGGCGTGTCTTATTCCTGCCTGTTGGGAATTACTTTCAGTCTAAAGTCCCGTATATGCCCGCCACTCGCCCCCTGGGGGTAAATACTGATAGGTGCATTGTGCATGCAATACAGTGACATTTTGAGTAAAGAATTAGAGCCCCTGGTGTGGAGTCTACAGTTCAGTCTGCATTAAATTAACAAGATGTAGGTTTGACACAAAGTGATATTAATTATCTATTGTCTAGCCTAAATATGTGCTCCTTATTCTTCACTATTGTCTAGCCTAAATATGTGCTCCTTATTCTTCACTATTGTCTAGCCTAAATATGTGCTCCTTATTCTTCACTATTGTCTAGCCTAAATATGTGCTCCTTATTCTTCACTATTGTCTAGCCTAAATATGTGCTCCTTATTCTTCACTATTGTCTAGCCTAAATATGTGCTCCTTATTCTTCACTATTGTCTAGCCTAAATATGTGCTCCTTATTCTTCACTATTGTCTAGCCTAAATATGTGCTCCTTATTCTTCACTATTGTCTAGCCTAAATATGTGCTCCTTATTCTTCACTATTGTCTAGCCTAAATATGTGCTCCTTATTCTTCACTATTGTCTAGCCTAAATATGTGCTCCTTATTCTTCACTATTGTCTAGCCTAAATATGTGCTCCTTATTCTTCACTATTGTCTAGCCTAAATATGTGCTCCTTATTCTTCAGAAGTCAACCACTGTTATTAAATAACCTAACTCGGTACATGTAAGTTTTATTGCAAAAAACAAGCTGTTTGAATAGAACCCTTCACACGCGTTCTACCCAGTCGGGTTTTTCATCGAATAATCGACACATTTGCTTTTTTGTTAAACACAACTGACGTTGTTTTTATTCAAAATCGGCTTTGCGCTGATTTAAGACCACGCGAATATGACCACGATCGCAAGAGCGTGAAATTTGTACCCCGCGAATTCAAGTGATTCCACAGTATAATGCTTTGAGAAGCGCTATATGGATACAATTCAACTAAACAAAAGAAGTTCTCCTCTTAGAAGTTATACACAAGTCGTAAGCTGTTCTAATTGAAATGAACTACCGGTAAGTTCCCAAAATGCTTGGATTTTTGTCGTAAAGTTTGAAACATTAAGGCATAAAGGCATCGTTAATACGATGCAAATTGTTGTTACTACACTAGACAGAAGTTATATCGAAGCACAGACTCAAAAGTGCTGTAACTTTTCAATTACGTATTACAGCTGCGCCGAGGAAAACACGAAAGTCTTTCGTATTTTTTCCAATATTTTGGTATGAACACATGCGTGTATAACTCAAATAATCATAGCTGACATTTAAAGCCAAAATTCTTATAAATAAAGAGAATACAACAATTTCCATTTGGTATATTATATATAAAGAAAATACATCAATTTCCATTTGGTGTGTTATAACTATTGTTGAGTATATGTTGCCAATTGGTTGTTTTAACAAGAATTATAATATGGCCATAATAAACTATTTTCTACATGTAATGGCTAATTTTGCAAGCATGCATATATTTTTTTTTTCTTGAAATTCACAAATAATCAAGGAAAGACCTTCATTACCAGGAAAACAAACAAAAACCCATTTAAAAAGCAACAAAGAAACGAGAGTTGTTCTTGTGCTAACTTACGGTTTCCGAACACCTCTTTCATAAGTTGCATTTTTGATTCGTTGCGGTGTAACCGTTCTTTCTTCACGTACTCAACCCCTGTTTCATCATTAAATATGGCCGACAACTGGAACAAACGCAACACATGCATTATGTAGGAGTAGTTAAGTACGACTGAAATAGCGTTCTGCCACCTTAGTTTTAACAAATATTTCCCTGTGTTTTACCGAGGAAAAGATACCTGTTAACTAATTACATGCCTTTGTTAATTAATTATACACCTAGGCACATCTAAGTACCAGATATTTTCTGCTGTTCGTTATGAAAGTGAAATATAAATTATGATTTAAACACCTTGAATACTGACCATCCAGTTCTCCCATTAGATAAACGCAGTCTTTAGCCAACTTTTGCTTAATCTGTCAAAAGCCGTGACTATTTCGGTTAAACGAAGGTGTTTTATAAAGAAAATGTAACAAATAGAATTTTATTTAGCTACTCAAATTTGAGCTCATTGGCTCAGGAAGAAAATTTCACTAAACTGAGAAACAGCCCTGCAAACAATAATAATTCATGAAGTCTGATAAATTTCAAGTACAGTCCACTCCCATTGACTCGAAGTCTCAGGGACGGGCAAGAAAACTTCGAGCTAAACAGTCACAGTTCCAGAATGTGGGTGTATAAATAAAATGATATGAGGTGCGTCGTGAGAAAACTGGACTTAATGCATGTGCGTAAAAAGTCGTACCAGATTAGCCTGTGCAGTCCGCACAGGCTAATCCAGGACGGCACTTTCTGCCTACAGTGGATTTATATTTAGAACAGACTTTCTTGAAACAGAAAATACCATAAAAGTGGAAAGTGCCGTCCTGGATTAGCCTGTGCAGACTGCACAGGCTTATCCAGAAGACACTTTACGCACATGCATTAAGACCGGTTTTCCCACAACACGCCTGATATATAATATTAGGACCGAATTATATTTATTTATATAATTTATTGATGTTATTTATGTTAAGTTTGTCAAAGCTGTCAAATCAATTATTGCGTTCTCTCAACACTTAACACTAACCAAGCGCATCTAACATAATTATTAACGACTCGATTCGACCGAAGGGACTTCGAGCCAAACAAACAATTAAATGTGTGAAAACTGTAACTGGGACTGTAAAAACACTTTGAGCCATCGGAAAATTCGACCCTCACGAATTCGAGCCAAACAGAGATGTATATGAATATATAACCATAAAATATCAGTCCTATGAGGAAACGTTGAGCAAATGAGAAATTCGAGACATCTTTGATACATCAGGAGTCGACGGTACATGTATACTGTAACTGAGTACAATTGAAATATTTCCTTTTCTACTTACTTGATCACAACCAATGGCTATCACGAACAGTCCGAATAGAAGACTTTCCATAATCAGGCAAATTGAGTGTACCCTAAAATCATACAACACTGAATAAGCCATGTTTGGTACATGTAGATGTCTATTTTAACATAAATTTTATTGTTAAATTATATGAAACAATACATTATTCAAACTTCACTTGTATATTGGTACAATATTCAATAAATCAGTAATTTATGGCTCATGTCAGATTACTACACTTACCCCCTGATGTTTTTATTGTCTGTTTTCAATTAGATCTACTAAAAGCTTCTATCAGCATTTGGATACAATTCCATACTTAAAAGTTTATTGATAAATAAATATATGACATCAAATTATATCCAAACAACCACCACACTCACACAAAATGAAACAAAAAACTGTTCAAGCATGTGTGTTTGACGAAAACACGCATACATGTTACCATAACTAATACTCACAGCTTCAGACTTTTATGGTCCCCCTTGACCCCTGGGTCCAAAATCCAAGAGACTATGACCAGGGTTGTAGCATGCACTGCAGCCATACCTAGATAAACGTATGAATACATGGTTGAAGTATACATCTATTTGTCTTTTTTTTTCAACCCAACAGTCAAGTGTGCATCCTTTATTTCATGCTATGCAGTGAATGAGTGGAGAAAACCAGTGAATGATAACCCAATCATTTCACTCTAGGTCGAGTGAAATGATAACATTTGATCATTTCACTCTTGGTTATATGGAACTACTTTTAACTTTGTTTTTATGTTTATTTTGTGAAAGTATGTGAAGACTTTAATCGTCAGTGTAGACATCGGCCTTTATAAACAACAGAAAACACATAATAAAATTAAATACAAATATAATAAAGCGACAACGACGCAGTAAGAGTGGCACTATTTTCCCACCACAACAGTGATCAACAATTTTTGACTCATAATATTATGACGTCATATTTATGATGTCGCAATACACAAAACTTCAGCATATCTCACACATTTTTTAAAATTTATCGTACAAAAGCATGAAATAAAAAGAACATTTGTTTAATACAGTGTAAGATCGTATTATATTTCATTTGTGGTAATAGAAACTAGATATTTTCACTCGTGGCTGCACCACTCGTGAAAATATAGTTTCTATGACTACTCATGAAATAAAATACGATCTTACACTGCATTAAACAAATATCTTCTATATTGCTTTAAATGTCAAGTTAAGATATATATATGATATTAAGAATTATTTAATGATCTGTATTTACCCAGTTATAACATATACAAATTAGCACACAACTATCAAATGACAAACATAAAATCACTCTGACACGATACAAATTCATGGTTAATTTTTATTGTTTCAACCCATCTGTCAAACAAAGACAACTGTACGGCCAAAGATCTTTCCTTGGTAGAATTTTAATGAAATATGCAAGAAACAAGACACTGTGTTTGATAAACACACATGCTTCCAGTGTGCTGGATAGCTGTAAGTCCAAATTAGGTCAAGGTCAAAGTGAGATCGGGTGATATGGGTGGATAGGAAATGGTCATAAGCAACAACTGTATAAGTATCCAAGTGTTGTAGTAAGCGGTGTTGGTGCTAGATGAAACTGTAAAATCTAGTTAACCTTGTACAAACGGACGTAATCACAACGGACAGCTATTGAGCAGAAACTGTTTGTCTATTTTTAGTAATGGTGACCTTGGCCTTGACACCACCCCCCCCCCCATATGCAATCCCAAGTGAGGTCTAGATAAAAGATATCAATGTATGAAGTTTTTTAAAATATCTCAATGTGTTCTCAAGCTATTGAGCAGAAACTGTTTTTGGTTTTTTTTTAGTAACGGTGACCTTGACCTTGAAACTACCCACCTGATACGCAATCGCAAGCGAGGACTCGATATAAGGTATCTATGTATGAATTTTCATAAAAAAACTCAATGTGTTCTTAAGTTTTTGAGCGGAAACCATTTTTCTACTTTTAGTTACGGTGACCTTGGCATACAATGTATCTATGTTTGAAGTTTCTATTTTTAGCAACAGTGACCTTGACCCCACCCACCCCTTACGTAATCACAAGCGAGGTCTTAATATAAGGTATCTATGAATGAAGTTCATTAAAATATCTCAATGCATTCTTAAGTTATTGAGCGGAAACCATTTTTATATTTTTAGTAATGGTGACCTTGACACCACCCACCCCATACATAATCACAAGCAAGGTCTCGATATAAGGTATCAATGTATGAAGTTTCATTCAAATATCTCAATTCGTTCCCAAGTTATTGAGCTGAAACTTTTTTTCTATTTTTACTATCATTGACCTTGACCCCATCCACCCCACACGCAATCACAAGCAAAGTCTCAATACGGCAATCTAATAACCAAAATTTGTCTTCAAAAAATCTGTTTAATAAACATGCATGAATACTCACCAACGTAAAACAAAAACTGCATGAAGTACTTTTGGTTAAATTCTCCCACACAGTTGTTAATCCTTAAAGGAAATAAAACAAAATAAATGTAACCTGACTGTTAACAAAATAGTATACATTATGCAGCAATAGTCACACCCTCTGGTATTTTTCTCCTCAATGAGGGTAGAAAGCTTAAAATACTGTATAAGAGGTTATGTCAGTGAAGTGGAAATGTTTGCAAATTTTCACAAATTAGAAGAATTCTGTAATAATTCTATCAGCAAAAATTGCATGATTGCAGGTCGAGTTATTGTTTGTAACTCCACATGGGTGTCAGTTAGAGAAGCGTTGTATGCGTGAAAATATCACACAACTTGACGTCTGTCATTCGCTAACATTTCCGCACGCTAAAAGTCTGAATTTATAACTTCGCTAACTTTCTGACACACAGAAATATCCACTAATACAGTTAGTAGCACTGGAAAGTAACTTTGCGTTGACACTGAGTCACTGACTGGAGTCAGAACATGGAATTAAACATAATTGAGGCACGTCGTGGGAAAACCGGACTTAATGCATGTGCGTAAAGTGTCGTCCCGGATTAGCCTGTGCAGTCCGCACAGGCTAATCCAGGACGGCACTTTCCGCCTACAGCGGATTTATGTTTAGAAGAGACTTCATTGAAACAGAAAATACCATAAAAGCGGAAAGTGCCGTCCTGGGTTAGCCTGTGCGGACTGCACAGGCTAATCCGGGACGACACTTTACGCACATGCATTAAGACCGGTTTTCCCTAGTTTTTTTCCAAGTTTTTCCTGCAAACAATACTGTGATAATCTATGCTCTCATTAGAGTTTGCAAGAACCTACTAACACGGTGTGATAAACAAGTATTTTAAACAAATATTTTAAAAGCATTTCAAGGGAGATTTTGACTTGATTTTTTTCAGTGTTTGGCAAAGTATTAACCATACCAGGAGGTGGATATAGCATCTGTTTCAAAATGGTGACAAATATGTCTCTGCGGGGTTTTTTTATTGAACAAGTACTAAGTTTTGCTTTAATTCATGTAGAAAATGATCCAAAATTTTGATGATAAAAATGTGACTTTTACGTGAGAATTCAGTGCTTAGGCAATACAGAAACCTGTCACAACCTACAATGGACAACAGTGGTCTCCGAAAATGTATCGACAATATCACAGAGGTAATGAAGAAACTTGTCACTACCTACCAGGGGCAATGGTGGTCCATTCTGCGGATACATCTGCGGCAGATCCTGCAGTGGTGGGCCCGGGGAGGTCTGTACGTCTCACACTTCATGCATACCGACCAGCCATTGGACTGCAAGTAACAACCAGTACACTTACATTTACTTTATCCCTCAAAGGGCTTACCTAAACCCAAGCAAGCCCGAATTTCTATATTATTTGCATCAATATTTGACAGTCAGAAAATGCTACAAGCCCAGATGTATATACCCGAGAAATTTAGCAAGCCCAGTTAAAAATTTGCCAGTTCAGGGCACACAGGGTTGTGTTAATTTCAACTACTGTAAACCCATAGTTTGAAAACAGATCTAGCATATTTAAGCACTATACTGGTCAAGTACCTAAATCCGGACAGTAATTAAATCCGGACACCTGAAAACAAATGTCTTTGTACAATCAAGACCCATAAGTGTATGGTAGCAGTTGATGCACGCACCTGTCTCATCAATGTATGTCAAGTTTCAACAGAATCAATTGAGTATTAAATTATTAACATACTATTGTTTTTTCTTCCTTTCAAATGTAAACATTTTTTGCACGCGGGGGATTGAAATCAATGCAGAAGATCTGCTAAATAAAGCTTTACAGAAATTTTTTTTAAACACCACCACAATGTAAACAGAGAAGAAAACATGATTACTGACGAACAAGTTGTAGTTGAATGCTAATTTGTTTTCTTTTTGTTTTTAATAAAACATATTATTTTTAAAGCGTCCGGATTTAGGTACTCTCCAGCTGTATTTTGATACATATTACAGGCCTTTTTAAACACATTATACTGTTACTTTAAGATAGCAATTCCCTCTAAGATTTTGACCAAAGCTAAAGATTAAAGCCACTTCATTATATCTTTAACTTTTTATTTTCGTTTAATGCTATTATCCTGAGAAATCATCCAGAAACCAGCAAAAGTGTCCAGATATAGGTACTGCACCAGTAATGTTCTAGTATATACATTTTCCCTTTGCCCCTGTTATGTTGCATATTTAGGGTAAAAAGACAGGGCTCACTCTTTCAATTTCTAAACCAGCTAATGGCTACTATTTGAATGTTTGGCTCATCTTTGACTTCATGTAATATTTCAATATTTTTTTCTTCAAAACTGAAAAGATCTATTACCTACTGAAAATGTAGTAAAACCCTTTAACAACGAGTCAGCATCTGGACAATAGTTAATCAAAATACATGTACCAGTTAAACGAATGAAGGTAAAAGAAAAGTATTGTATGGTTTGTGTATGTATGAATAGAATGTGTATCTACTTATTCTTATACAGTCTTCAAAATAATCCACGTGCCGGAAGCCTGGCAATCCGCACAGGCTAATCCAGCATGGCACTTTCCATTTTTGTGGTATTTTTCTGTTTCAAAGAAGATTCTTCTAACCATAAATCCACTTTAGGCAGAAAGTGCCGTGCTGGATCAGCCTGTGCGAACTGCACAGGCTGATCCGGGACGACACTTAACGCACATGCATTAAGTCCGGTTTTCCCACTATGCACCTCAAATCTATTCGGGCAAGTTAACATTTTGACCTGTCTGCCCGAAAGGGCAAGTACAAGATGGATACAAAATTAATAAAATTAAAAGAATCATTACCAAAAAACGTTCAGAATTTTTTCTCGAAAATTAAATATATCAGTAACTGATTTTCTTTCCATATTATGACTACATGAACAACATCTGTATCATCTGAACTATTTAGGTAATCTTAACTAGGTTTTAGTTCCTAATTTTGGACAAGTTCAGGTGGATTTGGGCAAGATAAGACTGTTTATATGATTTACCATCGGGCAAGATAAAACTGAATGGCTTATTGTTAACAGTTAAGACTGCTTATATGATTTACCAATGTTTTCTTCTGCCCATCGTGCATGTCAGAGAAGTCTAGGCTAGTGGTGGGTAGCGGCACAATTCCTGGGTCTGACATGACGGCTCGGAGGTGAGAGGCGGCTATCAGGAACACTATCAGGTTAAACAGCAGCACGTTGAATGCCCCCCATACGCTGAAACATGAAGTTAAGAACAGTTAAACAAGAAGTCAAGAACATGTCGAATGTTTTAATTATGGTCATCCTACAGCAGACACCGCGAAATGCGTCAGACTGTCAGACATATCTGACACAATTTGAAAATGTGTGAAAGATCCAAAGCACTTTGCCAGACATTTTGTCTGACATAATTGTTTTAAGTTCTACTCTTTTCACCGTGTGCATCTGACTTTCAATCTGGTTGTCAGGCATAAAGTTGAAGGCTGTTTCGCAATATCCGCAACAGCGGGGCAGCAATAAACAGAGTTTAACTGAAACATTTTCAGCAAAAACAGAAAATCACCACTTGGTAATGGTCAGATACATGGCAAACAAGAAAAAACTGTATAATTTATAATTGTACACACATAATTTTATAGTATGGATCATACATGAAATGGGTGCATTCCAATTAGTTAAATGTAATAATTCAGGTCTTGTAATTTTTGCAACAGATTAATTCAGGGTTTCCCCCAGGCCTGTTCCGCTTGTGCCCGACATGCCGTCAAAGCAGTTAGTCATTTGCCCACATGCTTAAATAAGGCCAACATGCTTTAAATGGTGTTTTTAAACATAACCAGTTATGCATTTTGCTGATAAGGACTGACTTTTGGGTGTTATTTTGTTTGCATATATGTGAAGGTTGACTACAGTAGTATGTTTAACGTGGCCCGTTCTGACTCCAGGGGCATACTTTGAACAAACTTTGTAAAGGACCACTAATCGATGTTACATACCAAATATGAAACCTCTGAGCGTTGCGGTTTCAGAGGAGAAGGTTTTTAAAGTCACTTTGCTATATATTCTATATAAACCATGAGACCCACGGGGCATGGCCAGTTTTGACCCCAGGGGCATAATTTGAACAATCTTTGTAGAGGACCACTATAGGATGTTACATACCAAATATGAAACCTCTGGGCCTTGTGGTTTCAGAGGAGAAGATTTTTAAAGTCATTTTGCTATATATTCTATATAAACCATGTGACCCCCGGGGCGTGGCCTGTTTTGACCCCAGGGGCATAGTTTGACCTCTAGAGGACGTCACATATCAAATATGAAAGGTCTGAGCCTTGTGGTTTCATAGAAGATTTTTAAAGTTTTCACTTTTTAAATCTATTTTTAGCTCTAGTGACCTATATATTCAGCGGACCGGAAAGATTTGAACATGTTTGAAAGAGATCCACCCAAGGATCATTCCTGTGAAGTTTGGTGAAAATCTGCCAAGCGGTTTAGGAGATGTTGTTTGAATGAAAAGTTGACGACGCACACATGCACGCACGACGGACAACGGGCGATCACAAAAGCTCACCTTGAAAACAGCAAAACTTAAATAAGAAAAATCGCCATAATGTGTTGATCCGGAGTGTGTCCTATTTCAATTTTTGTGAGACCTTGAAATGAATTTTATTCAAAATTTGAATTATAACTACATTTTCCAGCTTTTATGATTTACTTTTTGTTCAGAATTTGTTTGTGATGAGGAGGAGCAGAAGTGCATGCACGATGTAAGTCCACCACCAACTCAATTGGGTCGCACAGGGTGAAAAGCGAATATGATAGCCAGGCAGCTGAAAACTATTCCATACTAGTCGACCGTTTTATCAGTTACATTTTTCTGATGTAGAGACACAGGCCAAGAGTTTAAAGAATCAAAGCAAATGGCATTTAAATGCTTCTGATATAAACTGAAGAACTACACTGTATTGACTGACTCGATATAGGTGTGGTTTGGTCTGGATATTTCCACGTATATGCATATTAAGATGGATGAATAGAAGGCCTTGGGTTGATTCTGGATGGATGAGTGGATTGATTAATGAGTGGGTGAATGAATGAATGAGTAAATAAATGATTGAGTGAGTGAGTAAATGAATGAATAAATGAGTAAATAATTGACTGAATTAATGAATTAATAATGAGTATATGAATGAATAAATGAGTGAGTGAGTAAATGAATGAATGAGTGAGTAAATGAGTGCATGATTGATTTAATGAATGGATTAATGAATGAACATATGAATAGGACCCCCATCCCCTCTGGCTCGTGTCCCCCACACCCCGAAGACAGTCATGTCTGGATCCGACCCTGCAGAGTATAACTTGCACAATTGCCAAACCATTAATTTATTTGGTTATAACTAAAAAAATTCCTTGAAAAATATAAACAAGCCGCATATTAGTTGAAATAAAATTTGCGACTTGGGTGCACACAATTTACAATCAGGTTAGATCATCTTGCTTTATTAGATCATCTTATTTTAAAACAACTTTTAACAACCCCATCCAAAGAAATATTAAACACTGATGTAATAATAACCTATTTCCAATTATTTGATTTTTATATATATACTTACTACTTAATCTAAAATAATATGAAAACATATATCTATAATCTTGCATAAACAGAAGTATCTGTACAGTCTGAATTAACAAAGCACATTTCTAAATTATTTATCCGAAATAGCAATATCCGAAAATACATAACTATGAACAACATAAATGTAAATAAATAAAACGTCAAACGGACGAATATTTTATTGCTTACGTATCGGACATGGAGGGTATAACAAGATGACGGACAACAACATAATCGGCGTAAAATACAGCCGCATAAGTGATGATAATGCAACAAATTCCACAGGGATCTCCCCGGAATACAACCATTTTTTGACAGGTATGCTCTCTAACGAATCAATTCCGACAGAATCGACAGTATAGGCAAACACCCACTAATTTATTTAATTTAATTAAAAACTTTTATTTCTGTATTAAAACTTTATTGTTTGTTTATTATCAATTTCATAAAACACACAAAAGGTAAGAAGATTGATTGATGTACGGATGGATGGATGTATTGATTGATTCGTTGTTTGTTTGGATTTTTCACCGTTTTTAACAGTTAACCTACTCACACTTTTC